>CAJGYO010000239.1:0-265539 GCA_904845875.1 Miscanthus lutarioriparius
AAATAGATTAAATATCCACACATATATATACACCATGCAGGCCTGTACTCCCAGTTATTTTATTATATACAGTTACACCAACACTCATTTTCTGAGATCAGATATATTGCACAGTGGCAAGCGCATTAGTCACCTGAAAAGCTAGCTGGCCTTTAACCATTGGGTATGGCATCTTTACTCCGGTGATTAGCTCCAAAGCACGACCTGTAAAATCCACACGCACTGCAGTCTAAATGTGCAATTGATGACCTGCACATTTTATCAAACACCACGACAGCACTGCAGCAAGCAAAAAAAAGGAAGAAGAATATCTTACGTGCAACATGACATGACTGCCGATGCCGGGGATGCGCTGCAGTGGCCTCGCCTAGCCCCTCGAGAGCCACGGGAGCGCGCAGTGAGCGCCTCCTCCTCCGCACGGGTTCGGTGATCAAGAACACCACCGGCAAAGGCCCTACAGTTCCTCAGGCTCGCTTCTCGGCGCGCGTGCAGCCGCCATCACAGGTTGCCCTCCCGCCTCTCCTTTTCTCCTCTCCCCATCCCACCTCTCCTCTACTTTGCCCCTCTCTAGGCGCAGCCTGCCAGGGGATGTGGAGGAGGAGCGCCTGCCAGATCTAGAGCAGGGAGGTGCGCCGGCGAGATGGGGATGTGGAGGAGGGTGCCGCCAGGAGAAGAGAAGAGGAGTGCGACGCCATGCGCCTCACCCAAGTGCCGCCGGAGAAGAGGGAGGTCCCATCACGGGGAGAGGGAGGAGGCAAGGGGGAGAGACGGAGGAGAGGGAGAGCGAGGGAGAGAGATAGGGCGTCAAGACGGAAAGAGAGAGGAGAGATCAAGAGATATTTTGATGGGCGAGGATGTACATGCATTTGTAGGCGGCTCAATCATCACCGCCTACACAATATCAACTCCGGGCGGTTGGTGAGTGAGCCGCCTACAAATCAGACCCATTTGTAGGCGGCTCAGATCACCGCCGCCCATGCTTGTTCCATTTGTAGGCGGGTGGTGTCCGGACTCCCGAGCACGTCCTTGAGGGGCAGCTCCATCACCACCGCCCCTAAAAAAATTCCTCCCATTGCTAAAAACCGTTTTTTCGTAGTGCCCTTTCTTAAAATGATTCGAAAATTTATGTCAAGCATATACACAAAAAATATGCTTCCATGAGAATTTTTAGCTTTTCTTGACCGCCTTTTTAGTTACTATTGGAATCATTTTGTAGTAATATGGAGGTAGAAGGTCCAATTATCATCCAAAACAATTTAATCTTTCATCTATCACTACAAAATAGACCAAATGTATTTTTTATGTAATATTTTGAATTTTATTGAGGGTACTTGCAGTTCAGTTTTGAATTTCTTTTTTGATAGTCACACATAAATTTATTTAAACTATAAAAAATAAAGAATAACTTCCAAACTTCTGAATCTCACGGACAATAACATATATGTCACATATTATATGTAAAAAAGTTTAAGGTAGATAAGATAAAATTTTTCTTGCATAAAAGTTAATAATACAATAATTGAAACTATTAGTGAGGGCTCGCTCAAAATATGTTCATTATCTGATAACAAAGCAGATTGGTCGATTTCAGTTTCAGTAAGCAATTTCTTAAAGGATCAAAATCATCATAATTCCATTACCTTGAGAGTATAAGTTTCAACATTTTCAGACCCAAAAGAACCATCTCTATTGCTTCTGATATTCAAACCCATGAAGGGGATTTTTGGTGGGTGGTGCTACCCCGCCTGATAGAGATATTATGCCAGTGAATATAACGGTAGGGACGATTACTCCCATTACTGACAAGAAAGACACCAAATTCACCTTTAGGTGCTTCAACTGCGGTATAGGTACCCTTTAGGGAACGGAGTGAGTCTACTGCCGCGCATGCATAAATAGTACAAGCGTAAGCGTGGGCTGCAGTAATAGATCGCACGCGCATACGTAGGTATTTATCCAAAGGATAAATCAATCCTCTAAAGTTATGTAGAAATAGGCGCTATATCGAGTAGTTTGAACAGAAGCCGATGCAGCATCTTCTTCCTTTTATTCCTTTCACAACCCCGTCTGGCTTACCTATAGTACTAGCAATCCTTCCTATAATATTGGATGACCAGAGGTGGAGCCTGAGCTGAGGGAACCGTACCTTCATAGGGACGCTCTGCAAGAGAGGTCTTTTCTGGACATTCAATCCTCTTTCCCATTTTTTCAGGATCGAGGATCTATCTTTCGAAAAGAAAGGGTTGTTGTTGCTAGCGGAACAAAGGTGAATATGAGAGTCTGTTGGTCCTAAGAGAAGGCCGGCCATTCTATCAATTACCAATTCATGGAATTCTCATGTTCCAATCAATAACTTGTGTCTACTTAAAAGTCAGTTCAACTTGCTTGTGTTAAGCTTTGCTCGAACTTTCTTACTTATAATGGGCTTGCTTGCTTTTGAAGAAAAGCTAATGCCCATGTGAAAGGAAAGAGTTGAGCTCATAACTACTACTTTTGGGATCAGAACATGAATTTCTGGGCTTACCGTTTACACCGGAATTTGGAGGGGGATCTCTGAAGCTTGAGAGCTCCCAAAATCATGTCAGCAAGGAATCAATTACGTGCAAATTAGAACAAGCTGATTCGGATGCAGCACTAGAATCGGCTTTCTTCAAATAGCGCCAGCGGATAACGACAGAAGATATGATCGGCGCTGGGACGAGACATGCTGGACTCTACAAAAAGAGAAAGATTAGAGTTCAAGTTATCTTAAATTAGGAATGTTTTCATTTTTATGCCAAAGATTGTAACAAATCGTGCTCGAGTAGGATTCATGTCTAGACTCCGGGTATAAATATCAAACCCCGGCTATTGTAAAAAACATCAACCGATCAAATACAAGCCAATTTACTTTTTTGGCTCCGGCCACCCTTTAGGAGTAGGAGTAGAGTAGATCTCGGCGAGTTCTTCAAATGATCTTAATTTGCATCGATCCGGTCGACCTCCTTTGCTTGTCTGTAACAAAGTACCGTCATGGTTTATACCTCTGTTAGTATGGTTGCATCGATCAAATTCGACCCCCACTACGACTACGGTATAGGCTAGTTATCGACTCTTGTCTAATTCAAGTATGGCCTGTGTGATTACGCCTCACACCCCCCGCTTGAATTAGATCAAAATCAAGTTATCGCTCTACCTTAGAATGACGGTCTTTAAGTAGATTCATTAAGTTCTTGATATTGCTTGTTGTTTTATTGTTTATTTAATTACGACAATATCACTCTGCCTTGATTGAGATTGATCTGGATCGGCCTTATATCTTATTTAACTCATCGTTTGCTAATCTAAAACCGATCTAATATATATCTTAAGCGATGAGTTATGTTTTATATCACCGTTTTTGCATCAATCTTAATCGTGCATGCATAGCGTGCGGTTAAAGGCATGTCCGATCTTGAGTAAATCCATTACTTAACGAAAACCGTTCCATGGCCCGTCATCACGGCTGTGGGATTCTGCCTCTCACCCCCACCTTGTTGGTACCATAGAGTGGGGATCGTTGAATTGGTAGATCCGTTCCTGAGAAGGCTGACCTTAAGCATGCGCTATGCAGAATCGGCTATTTAGCCGATATCGAGTGCTTTCACGAATAGTTCACATTACAAGATCATTGAAGTAGGGATAAGTTGAAAGATATGTTAGCCCCATGATCTTATTATTGTATTACGGCCTGCATGATTCTGCCTCATGCCCCACTGATATTAGTAATGAGTTAGGGTCGTCGAGTCTATTGTTGTTTCTACGACCTGCATGATTCTGCCTCATGCCCCACTAGTCATGGCGATAGATGAGATCTAACATGTTCATTAGATTTATCTTTATTAAACGGTTAAGTGGTGTTGAATTGTTTCTTTATATAAAAAGGGGTTCGGTTACTTATAATCATTGGCTCAGTTTAAACCAATCATCATTGATATCTTATTGCCATTGATTAAATTATTGCTCGAATTATATCTATCTTGGATGATAACCGATTCTTCTTACACAACCCCATGAGCTTTAACCGATTTATTCTTATGAATATGCTGGAATCGACTATTTAGTCGATCTCCTCTCATATCGGCTCTCAGAGCCGCACATTCGGGACTGTCTGGCAACACCGGCATGTTCCGCCCTTAATTACTAATAAGCTTTCTCTCCTTGTCAATTGTAGGGTCAAATTGACTGGCACGTCTCGGGAGGATTGCGTAGGATCGACCACCCTTGCGCTGAAGCTAGGCGAATCTGCTCCATCGAGTGGACCCTTCCGGCTTGCTGCGTGTGTCCTCGGCATGGAGACAAAAATTCTGTGTCGACACTTACTTAGAAGATGTTGATCGAAGTACTCTATATCCCTTGCAATTGGGTCGTTGCGATTACGGGTTGGCTGTATAATTGTCCAGGCGGTAATGATAGTATCTTGTACCTGAACCAGTGGCTCACTTTTTCTAAGTAAGGCTGAAGGCTTCGCTATCGCTCATGGCTTGTATTGTAGTTGTAGTCTTGTAGTCGGCCCTCCATGCCTCTTTAGTCTTTCTAATCCTGAGGTACACAAAAGTCATGGGTGATCATTGGTCCGATGCTTCGGGCAAAACCAATTCCTAGTAGAATGAAACAGCTAACACAAGAAGGAAACTGTCCCCTCGGCGGTGCCCGGGCGGGCCTCGGTTCAATCTTACCGATTCTACCTAGACATGGCTCAAAATGAAGGGGTAAGTCACTTCAGTAGTAGCAATAGGCGTTGAGACAGCCTTGGCATCAGCCATGTTAAGGTTCACGGAGTTTCATAGAGTACTTTGTCATTGACTTTCTTCTACAATGAATTCCCATTATTTACAAGCACTATTCAAGCTCTTATTTTTGCAACATTAGCCGCAGCCTATATAGGTGAATCCAGGGGCACCCTGAATGAATAAGAAATGCACAGCTGAGGTCAGACTTGCATGAAAAATAGAATATAATAAGTTAGATGTTGATTACACACTTGAGGTTGCTAAGGCGAGGGAGAATGCCCCCCTCACGGGGCCCATCAGAAGCAAGCTGCTATAATCAGGCGGTTTGCTTTCATGCAAGGCCCCACCCATTGCTGAACAGTGATTGTCATTTTCAAAATCGCGCCCACCCGAAGGACGTCCTCGCTTGGTCAGTTCACCGGGAGGATCGCCCTCCCAATTCGAAGCCCTATTTTTGACAAGTCATAGAGTCATCCGCCCTGTTTTCCTCCTATGCTTTTTCTATTCCTATCAATAAGCCCTTATCCCGATATTAGATAAGCTGAATTATTACAAAATCTAAATAACCATAATGCGTTTGATTGTGATTAGGACCTCATCAAGATCAAATCATACGTAAGCATCTTTATGATCCTTCAAATATAGTTGGGTCGACATCCGCCCTAAAAGCAACCATTTCCTCGTAGCCCTTGTAGTCTTTCTTGGCTATCACACCTTCAACACCATGTTCCTCCTTTTTCCTTCGAGAGCACCACATGGTTGTCCTTTGTGGGCATTGTCCTTTGAATAGATACTTGTAGTACATCTTTTGCAAACGAACATCTTTTCTTTTTACGCCAATTAGATTTGTTGAGATCCACACAAAGTCGTATCATCACGGTTGGTGAAGACCCCCATGTAGTTGAACCTTTGGTAGCGAAGAAGAGCCACATTCAATGCACCATTGTTTAGCTCTCAAATCTCCGCATGAAACCATAGTATGTCATCTTCACATGTCCATTTTCATCGTAGGCACCAAAACAAACACCGTTGTTTTTGGTTGGTGCTCTCTTGCAGTAAATTCATAAAATCATAGAGAGGAAGAAGTCCAATTTCCAACAACCGGTAAAAGCTAGTCCATCATCAATTTTTACTCCTTATTAGTGACACATCTCTGTTAGATAATCTACCGCTACCTTGTGTGAACACAGCAAGGGAAGGCGGCGTCGAAAAGGCACCCTGTTGTGATCTTTGTGGCCGTTGCGGTGTAGGCGCCCATGCGGCTCACCCTGCAAGATCTTGAGGCACATGCACGTTGGCCGACGTAGAGTCAGCCCATATATTATCTAATTCTTTATTCTGACATGTCTATGCTGTACTAAAACTAGATAGATAGAGTTTAGATTTGTTATCTCACAGATAGGGGTTCGACCAACGCTGGTGTCTTGTATTGTGTGTGCTTGCTCTGTTCTCCCTTCTTCTTCAAGCTCTAGCCATAGTGTGTGGGGACGGACAACGCTTGTTCGTGGTCGGCATGTCTAGTGAGTGCTCGGCAACACTAGCGGGTGCTCGGCAAGACTGGCGAGTGGTTCACTCGCCTGAGAGGTGATCCTGTGGGCCAACAAGTGGTATCAGAGTCGTACAAGCGTCGTCGTCAGACTAACCATTTGGTGATGATGATGGTTAGGAGATGGGCGACAATGATGGCACTCTTGTGGCTGCCCACCACGACCGGAGGTCGTTGTCCCCTGATGATCTTGCGGGAGGTCGGCGGCACCAGTTGGCCAATGCTGACTCGCACCAACTATGGAGAGTGGTCGGTGACCATGAAGGTCAAGCTCACAGCCCGACGGCTCTAGAATGCTATTGACAAGGACACTAACAATGAAGAAGATGATATGTCGACATTGGAGGCTATCCTCTCTGCTTGCATGCCGTGAGTCTGAGGGAGCCGTTGAAGCGAAGCTACTGCTAAGGAGGCGTGGGAGGCTATTGCGGTGATACACGTCGGTTCCGACCGCGCAAAGAAGGCGATGGCCTAGCTTCTGAAGCAGGAGTACGCCAACCTCAAATTCAAGGATGATGAAATGGTGGAGGACTTCTTCCCTCGCACTGCGCAGGCGCTCATCGACAAAGCGGAAGAGCCACAGCGTCACCATTGATGAAAAGGAGGCGGTCTCCAAGTACCTCCCGCCATGTGCCGGCAAAGTACATCCAGATCGCTCTCTCCATAGATACGATGCTGGACTTGTCCACCCTCACCGTTGAGGATGTGACAGGCCGTCTGCGGACGGTGGACGGGCACCTAGAGCGGCGACGACAAGAACGGGACGCTGAAACTCCTGCCGGAAGAGAGAGAAATTTGCTCGGAGGAACTCGGGAAGGCGGAGACTCCTCCACCAGCGGTGGCGATGGCAGCGCTTGTGACAAGGCTTCTTGGGAGAAAAGAAGGGTCGACCCTAACACCGCAGGCATTGTGGGAAGATGGGCCATTGGGCATGGAGTGCCCAAACCATAGCAGGAAAAGAAGGCTCGAGGCTCATCTAAGCGCAAGCCGATGATGAGGATGAGGCCACTATCCCGATGGCGGCGTTACGTACCTTTGTATGATGATGTTGAGGCCGAGGAGAGGGAAGAGGCGACGACGGTGGAAGAACCTGGCACTACTGGAATCTCAAGCTTTGCCGAGTGCCGCACTCGGCAAAGGGCACTCGGCAAACAATTAATCGGCAAAGAAGCTTTGTCGAGTGCTTTTTGTCGGGCTGCCGAGTGTCGGAAAAGCACTCGGCAAAGATTTACACTCGGCAAAATGAAAATGCGAAAAAACCAAAAATAATAGCAAAATTTTTCAAAAAAAAATTCGGGGGAGGCCGCCACCAGCCAACGCCCACCCGTCTTCATCGAAGTCGGTGTATTTTTTGCGCTAAATTCGCGGCTAACGCGGCCGGCGGGATTCGAACTCACGACCTCTCTCTCGCGTGTCTGCTGCTCTACCACTACACTACACTGTCACTTGTGTCTAGGTTCCGTTATCTATCCTCATATATTATACTAAATCGAGAGTAAATTGCTTGTTGGAGGCCCTAAACGAATTCAAATCAAAAAGTGGTTAACTACAAAGTTTCATAACTTTTCGAGATCTACAATTTTCATTTAGGAAGTTTTTCCATCCGAGGTTGTTCAAAAAATTTGAATTTTAAATTTGAGAGATTAAAACGTAGTTTTGCATGATAAGATGATTTCAAATCAAAAAGTTTTCAACTACATAGTTTCATAACTTTTGGAGATCTACAATTTTCATTTAGAAAGTTTTTCCATCCGAGGTCGTTTGAAAAATTCAAATTTTTAATTTGAGAGATTCAAACGTAGTTTTGCATGATAATATGATTTCAAATCAAAAAGTTGTCAACTACATAGTTTCATAACTTTTGGAGATCTACAATTTTTCATTTAGGAAGTTTTTTCATCCGAGGTCTTTTGAAAAATTCAAATTTTAAAATTTTTAAATTCAAACGTCATTTTTGCATGACAAGATGATTTCAAATCAAAATGTTGTCAACTACAAAATTTCATAACTTCTCAAGATCTACAAAGTTTATTTTGGTCATTTGTTCATCCGACATAGTGGTAGTAACATTGTTCACAAATCTTATATATCTCTCTCCTACTTTCATGAAACTAATATGAGAGATATGAGAGAGATGTAGATTTTATGAACAACGTTATTGTCGCTTTGTCAAATGAAGAAATGACCAAAATAAACTTTGTAGATCTTGAGAAGTAATACAACTTTGTAGTTGAAAAGTTTTTCATTTGAATTCATTTAGGGCCTCAAAAATTGCTTCGAAAAAATGATTTGCCGAGGGCCAACAAAATGCACACGGCAAAATGCCTCTTTGCCGAGTGCCAGAAAAAAGGCACTCGGCAAAGACGCATTTTGCCGAGGCACTCGGCAAAATACATCTTTGCCGAGTGCCAGAAAAAAGGCACTCGGCAAAGACGCATTTTGCCGAGTGCCAAAAAATGACACTCGGCAAAATACATCTTTGCCGAGTGCCGAAAAAAAACACTCGGCAAAGTCATCTTTGTCGAGTGTTTTTTTTGCCGAGTGTATTTTATTTGGCACTCGGCAAAGACCGTCTTTGCCGAGTGCCCAATAAAATACACTCGACAAAGCCTCCGACACTCGGCAAAGCTTGAGATTCCGCTAGTGTGGCAAGGCCCTGAAGACCGTTAACCTCGACGAACCACGCCCCAAGTCCATCTCGGACATGTGGGCGCCCACCGGCGGCAGCGGTGGTATCTAGACTCTGGTGCGGTAACCACATGACGGGCTCCAAGACATCCTTCTCCGAGCTCGACGGCGATATTCTTTGGTAAGGTGAAGTTTTGTGGACGGCTCAAGGGTGGCTATCCAAGGACGCGACACCATTATCTTGAGATGCGAATGGGGAGCACTGGCGCTAACGGATGTATATTACATCCCGTAGGCTGCGTTAAAGCATCATCGACATTGGTCGACTAGATGAGCGTGGTAGCGAGTCTTGATCAAGGATGGCGTCCTTAGGATCGAGAGATCGGGAGCGGTGACTTCTTGCCAAGGTGAAGAGGTCTTTGAATGGTTGTACTGCTTCGACACGAAGGTAGAAGCGATCCGGTGTGTCTAGCGGCAAGGCACTCCGACGAACCATGTATGTGGCATGCCGGTTCGGACATCTCGGCTTTGGCGGCTTGGTCGGCTAGAGAAGATGGTCCGAGGCTACCCACATCAGCAGCACGAAGGCGTATGTGTGACAATTACTGGCCGGGAAGAAGAGGAGGCTACCTTTCCCAAAGGCGGCCAAGTATCACGCGAAGGACGCTCTCGAGCTCGTTCACGGTGACCTCTGCGGGCTGATCACGCCTGCTACAAACGGTGGTCGGCGGCACTTCCTCCTACTCGTGGATGATTGTGAGTCGCTAGATGTGGTTGCAACTCTCCGGCGAACAGGGCGGAAGCGGCGGTGGCGATCAAGAAGTTCAAGACACGCGCGAGGCCGAGGCGGCAAGAAGCTCCGTGTCTTTGAGGACTGATCACGGCTATGAATTCACCGGTGGAGTTCGCTGCGTCTGCGCGGATCGAGGGTGTGAGGGCAACACCACACGCGCCGTCGCCGCCACAATGAATGGCGTGGTGGGCGGCGAGAACGGGCGGTGGTCGGCATGGCCTAATCCATGATTAAGGCCAAAGGCATGCCGGCAAGGTTACGGGAGAGGCGGTGACCACGGCGGTGTTCATCCTCAACCGCGCTTTGACCAAGGCCACGGCGAAGGCAAGATGCCGTTCGAAGCTTGGTATGGGCGTAAGCCGGCGTGTCCTTCCTCCGGACATTTGTTTGCATCGGCCACGTCAAGAAGACGGCGAATCTCACCAAAATTTGGAGGGCGAGGAGCACACCGATGGTGTTCTGGGCTACGCGGAGGTACCAAAGCGTGCTGGCTCTCGACCCACGCGGAGACAAGGTGCTTATCACGCGCGACGTCGTGTTCGATGAGAAAGCGGCTTGGGACTAGAGCGATTCGAGAGCACGGGGAAGCTGGAGGCTTCACGGTACCTTCGTCGTCGAGCACTTGGTCATCCACGGTGGTGGAAACACCGGGAAGAGGTGTCGAACACTCGGGAGGGCTCTTGAGCACTCCGGTGGTGAAGATGAGCACTCTCGGGGCGATCCGAGCACGCCGGGAGTGATGCGAGCACTTAGGGAAGAGTGCCGAGCACTCCTAGAGGGATGCCGAGCACGCCGGAGTGGTCTTTGGGAGGTTTCTGCAGTGGTGGAGACCACTCTAGGACGGGTGCCGAGAGCACTCGTGGTGGAGCCAAGGCGTCTTGCAGTGGTGCCGACCACTCCAAGACTAAAGTGGGCACTCCTTGCCACGATGTGGGTTGAACACTGCAGGAGTTATAATGAGCTGACCAGAAGTAGTGCCGAGCACTCAAGTTTCTGTCTGGAAGCACTTAGTGAACAGAGAACTCCATCGGCGCCGATCGAGTTTGCCTCACCTCCAAGTGACATCACCTTTGAGTTTGTGGGCGCCTACCACGAAGGTGAGGAGGTGCGGTTCAGTAGGCTAGGCGACATCGTCGGTGACATAGGTCCCTCAGTGCAGTGGGCGGTTGCTCGATCAATGGCGTGGAGCTGCCGCTTGTCGATCTTGAGAACCACCCACGTTCGCGCTAGCGGCGTGATGGAAACTAGCGACGAAGCGTCTTTGGAGGAGATGAAGGCGATCAAAGAAAAGCGAGACTTGGTCGTCGATCCACCTCTAGGATGCCGTCGATCGACTGAAGTGGGCGTACAAGGTCAAGCGGGGCGAGCTTCGGCGCCATTGTCAAGCACAAGGTGCGTCTCATCGCCCGAGAGCTTTGTTCGGCCGCGAGGGCATAGACTTTGAGGAGGTCTTTGCACCCGAGAGGCGCATAGAGTCGGTTTGTTTGCTACTTGCTTTGGCGTGACAAAAAATTTGGGCCCGACTACGTCCATCACTGAACGTTAAATCGGCCTTCCTCAAGCGACTGGCGGAAGCGGTCTTCGTCGGGCAACCTCAAGTTTATTTTGTCAGGGAGAGGAGCACGAGGGTGCTCCATTGCAAAAAGCGCTCTCTGAGACTCTGATGGGCCCCACGAGCATGGAGCGCCAAGCTTGGCGCCACGTTGGGCGAGCTTGGGTTTTAGAGGTGCACAACCGAGCACGCGCTCTACATGCGGTGATGGGGAAGGAGGAGCTCATCGTCGTCGGCGTGTATGTGGATGACATAATCGTCACCGGCGCGCGCACGGAGGACATCAACAGCTTCAAACACGAGATGGCAGCTCGTTTTTCTAATGAGCGATCTCGGCGCACTCTCCTACTACCTCGGCATCGGTGAGGAGCGGAGAAGGAGGAACTCATGCTCGGTCGGAGCGCGTATGCCTCCAAGCTGTTGGAGAGGAGCGGCATGGCTGAGTGCAAGCCATGCGTGACTTCGATGGAGGAGCGGCTGAAGCTGACGAAGGCCAGCATCGTCGGCGGTCTACGCTACCTAGTCCACACGAAGCTGGACATTGCGTTCGCCGTGGGCTACGTCAGTCGCTTTATGGAGGATCCCGGAGAGGATCCTTTGGGCTACGGTGAAGCGGCTCTGTGCTACGTCAAGGGGCGTGGATCATGGGATCATCTTCCCAAAGACCGGCGGGAGTAAGGGCAGTAAGCTTCTTGTGTTCGCCGATGCGAGACATGGCGGGGGACATCGACGAAGCGACGGAGCACCTCTGGCGTGCTCGTCTTCCTCGGGTCGGCCCCAATTTTATGGTTGTCGCTGAAGCGAAGGTGGTGGCACTATCTACGTGTGAAGGCGAGTACGTGGCGGCGGTACAATGGCGTGCCAAGTTGTGTGGCTACGGCGATTGCTTTGGCAGGCAAGTGACCGCGCGGAAGCTCACCCACCAGCACTGATGGTGGACAACCAGCCCGCCATCGCCCTCGCGAAGAATCCGGTTCTGCATGACCGGAGTAAACACATCGGCGTGAAGTTCCACCGCCGGGACTGTGTCGATGGAGGGCGATCGTCATCGAGTTAAATCAAAAGCTGGTCGGCAACTTCGCGGACGTCCTCACCAAGCCGCTTTCGGACGTCTTCGACTCACGGAGCTGAAGGAGATGATCGGCATGGAGGGATACAAGGGTTAGCTTGATGAGGATTAGGGAAGATTGTTAGATAATCTACTGCTACCTTATGTGAACACATAAAGGGAAGGCGGCGCGAAAAGGTCCCCTATTTGTGATCAGTGTGGCAGCTGCAGTGCAGCGCCAAGCGGCTCACCTCCGACCTTTGTAGGCACATGCGATTACGGCGCAGAGTCAACCATGTATGTTATCTAGAATTCTTTGTTACAGACATGTGCTTTGTACTAGGACTAGATAGATAGAGTTCAGATTTGCCATCTCACAAACAGAGTTTGAGTGCGTTGGTGTCTTGCATTGTATGTGTGCTTGCTCTGTTCTCCCTTCTTCTTCAAGCTCTAGCCATAGTGTGTGGGGATGGACAACGCTTGTTCATGGTCGGCATGGCTAGTGAGTGCTCGGCAACACTAGCGGGTGCTCGGTAAGACTGGTGAGTGGTTAACTCGCCTGATCCGGTGATCCTGTGGGCCAACAATCTCATCTCGTGTGACAGCCAAATTTGAGTGCCATCGCCTGCCACTTTATTTTCATGTAGCATAAGATGATCCCATAGTTTCTGTTGTTTTAGGAGGTGTATAGTATGAAGAAGTTTATATGTGCATTGGTAAATGACCACAGGACCTTGTCAGCTAAAGGACATAATTAGTAATAATCCCTATCCACCCCTGGGTCAAACTCCAGATTCAATCCTTGTGTATATCATAGCCATTTCTGTCAATATAGTAGGCAAACATATATATGCTTGCCGACAATAATGCGATGCCAGCTGTGACATTTGCAAACTCAAGATTTACTGTCTAGTTTCCATAGATTGCAAACGATAACTGTCACACGTCATATATTCATTACATACTGCATATATATAGCAAAACAAGGAATGGTTTCAATATATACACGATCTCGCATATCCACCACACCTAGTGCCAATAAATTCTTACAATCTTTGCTGATTTGTTTATATCTACAGATTCTAATCTATTATTCATTTCCAAATTAGCTAGTCAATAAATTCTTACAATCTTTGCTGATTTGTTGATATCTACTGATTCTAATCGATTATTCATTTCCAAATTAGCTAGTCAAATGAGGTCATCGTCTCGCTGGGAAGGCAGGTTTACTCCTTTATATACTGATCCGAGTTGCGAGGTCATTGCTCAAGGCCATTCTAAACCCCTCTCAAACGGAGAGGCTTAGCTGATTAGAAAGCAAGAGATCAGCAGTCAATTCAGTATGAAGGGCCGCAGCAATGGTGGTGGTAGCAACTTGGTTTATGGGACTGCCATTGCCATTGCCATGTGTGTGGCTATTCTATTCGGATGCCTAGCAATGACTGCACAAGCAGGTACGTAGTCTACATTGTCCTCATGCATCGTCTTCAATCTCTTGTCGTGAATCTGCGAAAATGAGTTCATATATATTTGAATACTGACGAACGCAAAATATATACAGGTCGTTCTCCTCATCAGCTGCTCAGCAAGGTGGGACGGCGCACAACAAGGGCACTCTATCTAGCTAGCAGTGGGAGCAACACAACAAGCGCCTACCATACCGAGGATAATTGCTTTGAAGCTTTAGATGATGAGACGAAGACGAAGCTGATCACACTAATATTTTGCACCGCGAAATGCTATTGCCATAGCGATCGTAAGGAAGACGTCTGCTACTGCTGCCAGCCTGAGCAAGGTTGTTACGACACGTTGCAGGAGTGCCAGGCCAAATGCCCTGTCTGCAACCCTACGTGCCCGGATGGAACAACGGCGGATGGACAACAGCTGCATGGAACAAAGAACGCCACTCTTATAAATTAAGGGTTGCGTCCATGATAATATTTTAACTGTTGTTTTAGAATGGGATGGAGCCGAGTAATACTTTGTTGATGTAAAAGATGTACTCCATTCCTTTCAAAGGTAGAAGCTCTAGCCTTATTCTAGGTCAAACTTTTCTATCTTTTTTTTAATGCTCAAGGAAGGGAACAAGAGGGATGATATAAGGGTTAATTGGATCTATGCCATTATAACTTCTTCGTTTCTGAAGAACGCCATTACTATTCATCTATTTGGAAGTATGTCATTATAATTCTTCATTTTTCACAAAAATGTCACTAAATACGTATGGGCACAGCCTGGGCCCAGCTGCAGACGTATATGAAGACGTATACTTCATCTTCCCTGTCACTGACACGCGGGTCCCACGTGTCATCTTCTTCATCCTCTTCTCCGAATCTCTCTCTCCGGTTCTCTCTCTCCATCCCGAGCGCCAGGCCGCCGCGTCACCATTGCCGGGCCTAGCCCGAGCTCCCCGACCTCCCACCACAGACCACCTCCGGTTCCATACGCTCCACCGTTGGCACCACAGCGACACCATGAGACCGCCCCGCTGCTTCTTGCAACATCCATATGAAACACACTTGAAACATTCATCCGAAACAATTGAAACACTTGAAAACATAGCGTCGCCGCCAGCAATGGCCTACCTGGTGGGGAACTGCGGTGGAGCATGCCTCCCCTTCCTGCTGACGGCGCGATGGGGGCGCAGGCGCAGGTGTAGGCATAGGCCTCCCTAGGCGCAGGTGCAGGTCTCCCTTGCCTCGCCTTCCATGACGGGTGAGGTTGATGGGGAGCGCTTGCAACCTTTGGATGGTGGCGGCGTGGCGTGTGTGACGGCGCGAGAAGGGGCTGGGTGCCTCATGGGAAGGAGCAAGCGGGGAAGGGGCCGACCACGTGGGAGAGACTTGAAAGCAGACGTTTCATGCTAGGGAGGGTGCAGGGAAGAGAGAGCATCCCTGCTGTGACCTTGCGGCTGACAGTGTCGTCTGGAGGTGTGGTGCTGGTGCGGAGAGGGCGGTGCCTGGAGCAGGAGCGAGTGGATGAGAGGTTTTTTTTATTAAGAAACTCCCAAGCGGATGGGACGGAATAGTTGGGCTGGTGTCGCTCCGCACCGCAGCATCACCGATTCTGATGTTCCTTCATGCTGCCGATCCATGTGCAGGAGACAGCTAGCAGCGCTGATTCAGTTTGTCCACTCCGGCCCAGACACAAGCGTGCTCGGCTTCCTGGCCCGTTGGCCATTGCGACGCTCCGGCCCATCAATCCCAGTTGGCCTGCGTGGGTCTTGCGCCTGATCAGCATCATCTTGGCAGTCATCAGGATGGTTGACAATTCAACCCTTGTGTATCATAAGTAGCCGTTTCTTTCAAATAGTAGGCAAACATGCTTGCCAACAATGAGGCGCCAGCTGACATTTGTACACTCAAGATGTACTGTCTAGTTGTGGGATCTCCAAATTTCCATAGATGTTCATTGGAGTAGCGTCCGTTCATAAGGCTGCATCTGTATTGCGTTATTAAGAAAAAAAATAATAATGATACTAGCTGTGGGATCTCCAAATCATTTAGCTGTGTCAGCTTATGGTGTCCATGACAACAATCTGACCTGGAAGATTGAAAACGATAACTGCCACACGTCATATATATATAGCAAAGCAAGGAATGGTTTCAATATATACAGGATCTCGCATATCCACCACAGCTAGTGCCGATAAATTCTTACAATCTTTGCTGATTTGTTGATATCTACTGATTCTAATCGATTATTCATTTCCAAATTAGCTAGTCAAATGAGGCCATCGTCTCGCTGGGAAGGCAGGTTTACTCCCTTTATATACTGATCCGAGTTGCGAGGTCATTGCTCAAAGGCCATTCTAAACCCCTCTCAAACGGAGAGGCTTAGCTGATTAGAAAGCAAGAGATCAGCAGTCAATTCAGTATGAAGGGCCGCATCAATGGTGGCGGTAGCAGCTTGGTTTATGGGACTGCCATTGCCATTACCATATGTGTGGCTATTCTCTTCGGATGCCTAGCAATGACTGCACAAGCAGGTACGTAGTCTACATTGTCCTCATGCATCTTCTTCAATCTCTTGTCGTGAATCTGCGAAAATGAGTGCATATATATTTGAATACTGACGAACGCAAAATATATACAGGTCGTTCTCCTCATCAGCTGCTCAGCAAGGTGGGACGGCGCACAACAAGGGCACTCTATCTAGCTAGCAGTGGGAGCAACACAACAAGCGCCTACCATACCGAGGATAATTGCTTTGAAGCTTTAGATGATGAGACGAAGACGAAGCTGATCACACTAATATTTTGCACCGCGAAATGCTATTGCCATAGCGATCGTAAGGAAGACGTCTGCTACTGCTGCCAGCCTGAGCAAGGTTGTTACGACACGTTGCAGGAGTGCCAGGCCAAATGCCCTGTCTGCAACCCTACGTGCCCAGATGGAACAACGGCGGATGGACAACAGCTGCTTGGAACGAAGAACGCCACCTTATAAATTATTAAGGGTTGCGTCCATGATAATATAAGAGATAATATTTTAACTGTTATAGAATGGGATGGAGCCAAGTAGTAATATTTTGTTAATGTAAAAGATGTACTCCATTCCTTTCAAAGATTGCAGTTCTATTTCATTAAAAAAAATTGCAGTTCTAGCTTTATTCCAAGTCAAACTTTTCATCTTTTTTAATGGTCAAGGGAGGGAAGAGGGATGATATAAACCCCACCAGGAATTTAATTTCGTGAGCATCTCTAACTATATAAAAAAGTACTCCCAAAAATCTGGTTTTTGTAACCTTTGCAAAATATAATGGGACGCATGCTGATTGTCCTCCCTGGGGCGTGGACGCCACTGGCCGTGGGGGCGGCGGCGGGAGGTGGCGGTGGGGAGGGTCGAGAGGAAGAAGACAAATAGTGCGCGGAGGGCGAGATGGGCGGGTATGCACCAGAAAGGTTAGCGGCGCGCGCTGAGCAAGGGAGTTGTAGGTTTGGTCCCGGTCTTCGTGTTGTGGGCGCTGGTGCTGGTCTGTGTTAGCAAGGAGTCGGGGGAGGCGCAGCAACTTGGGGAAGAAGGGAAGAACAGCTAGGGGAGAATCTCAGATGAGTGCTTGATAGAGTTTAGAGTTTACAAATTTCTTGTTGTTTCTCTTCTCTCTCACAGCACAAAAATATCATTCATGCACACCACTCCGGGCCGATCACGGACGGCTTGGGCCTTCTGTTCCTCTTGGGCCGAGTCGCAGTGGTTGGCTGAGAGGAGCACTCTGGGCCATCAGCATCTGCTGAGTCTTCTTTGGTAACAGGCGACGGTGATGGAGTTGGACTGCTGACATCCCCTCCCGCTTGGGAAAACGGCGATGGAGCTCTGGGAAAACGGCGATGGAGCTCCTCCAGAGACTCCCAGGTTGCGAGCGACGCCAGCATTTGTGACCACCTAACGAGCACATGCTGGACTGGGTGGGAGCCAGCAGTCCAGCGAGTCTGCAGGATCTGAGCAGGAACCTGAAACTCAACCAAGTCATTTGGAAGTGAAGAAGAAACCACCTGATCGCCCGCCGAAGCCTTTATTAGCTGCGACACATGGAATACAGGATGAACAGCCGCAGAGGGTGGAAGTTCCAGCCGGTAGGCCACAGAGCCAATCCGCGCAGCATTCAGTAGGGTCCGAAGAAGCGAAATGCCAGTATTTGGTGGGCGCGGCGAGCCACCGAGGACTGGACACAAGGTTGAAGCTAGCTTGACGAAGACCATATCGCTGATAGAGAATGAACGCTCCGAACGGCGCTTATCAGCTTGGCACTTCATGCGAGTTTGGGCGCGGAGCAGATGTTGGCGCACCAACTGATGCATAAGCTCGCGTTCCTCCAACCATCGAGAAATCTCAGGTAGGGCGGCAGCTGATGAAGACACGCCCAAGTGCCGTGGAGGGAAGCCGTAGAGGACTTCAAATGGTGACCGCCCAAGCGCTGAGTGGCTGCTTGTGTTTTACCAGTACTCCGCCAAGGAGAGCCAGTGAATCCAGCTAGTGGTGTTAGCTAATCTACAGTCACCTTGTGTGAAACACAGCAGAGGAAGACGGCGTCGACTTTGCCCCTGCTGTAATACAGTAGCCGTTGTAGGTGCAGGCACCGCATGGCTCACCTGCGGCACTGTAGGCACATGCAGTGGCCGACGCAGAGTCAGCCCTGTATGCTTATCTAGTTAATGTTACAGTATGTGCGCTGTACTTTAGTTAGATAGATAGAGTTGTATAAATAGGGCACCAAGGCAGCTCAGTAAAGAGAGCTCAGATTTGCCATCACACAGACAGGGCCTCGGCCAACGTTGTTGTCTTGTATTGTGCGTGCTTGCTCTGTTCTCCCTTCTTCTTCTAGCTCGATCTGTAGTGTGTGGGTACGGACACAACCGGTATAGTGGTCTAGGAGACTGACTAATGGTCTGGGAGACTAGTGGTCTGAGACTGATGGTCTGGAGACTAGTTCACTATCGTCTGACGGTGATCCCGTGGGCCAACAAGTGGGGCATGCATGATCAAAAAAGCGGAGATAGGTTTCCACGCATTGATTTATTCGCTCGGTTTGTCCATCGTTTTGCGGGTGATACGCAGAACTCATATGCAGGGGAGTACCAGCCAACTTGAACAAGGTTTGCCAAAACTTACTTGTGAATATCCAGTCACGATCCGAAATAATTGCGGACGGCAGACCATGGAGCTTGTATATGTTGTCCATGAAAAGCTTGGCCACTCTAGCTGCCTGGAAGGGATGCCGATGAGGCACGAAGTGAGCGTACTTGGAGTACTTATCAATGACCACCAAGATTGCATTTGAGGAACCAGACTGCGGCAAGCCCTCAATGAAGTCCATAGAGACAACATCCCACGTTGCAGTAGGCACTGGAATAGGCTGCAGAATACCTGGATAGCTAGAGCGGTCTGGCTTGGCTTGAATACAGGTGGAGCAGGCCTGAACGTGCTTGAGAATATCCGACTTCATGGAGGGCCAATAAAACAGCTGCTTAAGCTTTTGATAAGTAGCCGGAGCCCCTGAATGTCACCTAATGAGACTGTCATGAAGAGAAACCATGACCGCCGCCTGCAAGGCACGGTGAGAACCCAACCAAAGCCTGTTCTTGAACCGAATGAGCCCCTGGTGAAGAGAATGGCTCCGCCGCCGTGCCTCCGGATGCAAGGGCGGCCAGCCCCTCTGCCCGGGAGCATGGGGCAGGCTCAAAACAACCCCGCCCCGACGAGGTGGAGCAAGGACACGGGGGTTCGTCGCCCAAACGTATCCTTCGCCCGACAGCGCCGATGTAAGTCATTTGACTCCTCTGTTTTCTCTGTTTTCAGCGTGACTCACGCCTTTTGTTTCTTGCAGCATCTTAAGATGGGGCCACTCTTTGGCATTGGCGCCCAAGAAGAGTGTCGCCATTTAGGCGAGACGTCGGCCGTCGCCCGACGTCGCTCTTGTTTCGGGCGGGAGCGGAGCCGGCGTCACAGCCTCGTCGGCCGGTCAGGCGTCGTCCGTGGTGGTGCCCGTGCCCTCGGCGGGACAAGCGGTGGACAGGGAGACCGCCATCAATTCCTCCGAGTGATGACGGCGGGACAAGGCATCACTCGGAGATACACTATCCGATAGCGAAGTCCCAACAGCTTGGTGAAGGCTCGCTGTTGGCGTGGCAGGTGGTGACGTCCACCTCGACGAGCGCTGCATGGCTCGATTCGAGAGCCGAGGTAGCCATTTTGAGGGCGGTGATGCACAGATGGATGGCCTGCTCCTGAGCAAAGTGAGTCCGCTCGAGATTGGAGAAGCGCATCTCCCACTTCTGGCCTTGGCCATCAAATCGGCGGTTGATTTCATCGAGCACGAGCTTGAGGTTCAGGTCCATGGCGCCCTGAGCGCGTTGGAGACGGGTGAAGTGCTCGTGAGGGAGATCGGGGTCCAGGACCGGGTAGTCTGATACCAAATGTTAGCAAGAAGTCAGGGGAGGAGCAACAACTTGGGGAAGAAGGGAAGAACAGCTGGGGGAGAATCTCAGATGAGTGCTTGATAGAGTTTAAAGTTTACAAATGTCTTGTTGTCTCTCTTCTCTGTCACAGTACGTAAATATCACTCACGCACACCACTCCGGGCCGAGCACGGACAGACTGGGCCTTCTGTTCCTCTTGGGCCGAGTCGCAGCTGAGTATTCTTCAGTAACAGGCGACGGTGATGGACTTGGGCCGCCGACAGTCTGCTGGAGCATGAGCAGTGCCGGGTCCAGCAGAGTTGAGGGAGGGAGAGCGCGCCAGCCGAAGAGTCAACGCGTGTGCCACCGTCGCCGACAGGGAGGCGTCCTCCACTCCTCCGGGGAAAAAAATTAGGTGCACCTTGCACCGACGCATCAGTGCAGACCCACTTAAATGGATGCCACGTCTTCGGTACTCTAAAACTAAACAAGTAAAAATTTATTGGGATACTCTAAAAATAGGCAACTGAAAACTCTACTTTCTAACCGTGTAATAAATTTTCTGGGACCCATGGTATCCATCCGAGTAGGTATGTACGGAGACGCCGGTGCAGGAGGCTGCACCCAATTTTTTTCCCTCCTCCGACCCCTCCATCTCATTTCTCATCTGCATCTGGACACAGACTGAGCCAAAGTGAGCAGGCGAGTCAGGTTATTATTATTTATTAAAATAATGATTAAAATGTAAAAAAAAAGTCATTCAATTCACGCCCTCTCATGCACACTGTGATCGGATCGGATGGTGCGAGCCTTCTTCCATGCTCTCCTCCGTTCCTAGCACTCACTTTCGTGTACATAGACGCAGTCCCTCCCACAACATGCTCGACACCGGCAGCTTCAGGTACAATGCAGGCTGTGTCGTGCTCATGACGACGTTCATCTCCTTGCACTTTCTTATTAGGAGTTAAAATCACTAATTAAAAAAAGGTTTATAGCAATGGAACATTTTTTTATAGGGACGACTGGTGATGGAGCCGCCCCTACAGTGGAAGTGCTCAAGACTCACGAGACTAGCCGCCCCTACAAATGGCACAGTAGGGGCAGCTGATGAAACGAGCCGCCCCTATAAATGGCTCAATTTGTAAGAGCGGCTCAGTCACCAGTCGCTCCTACAAATTCAATTTGTAGAGCCGGCTCACTCAACAGTCGTTCTTACAAATATTTTCGTATTTTTTTAAATATTAGTTCTGCATATTTTTTATAAATGTATATATAAATGTATAAATGTATTAAAAACAATTTGCTATATTTACCCGTACACATAAAAAAACAACTTGCTATTATATATATATATTATATATATATAATGATGCATTTTCTTTTTTTAAAATAAAAAATATTTTAAAATTAAAATTTTAAATTTGTGAACTTTGAATTGAATTTT
The DNA here is from genome assembly GCA_904845875.1 of Miscanthus lutarioriparius. NCBI lineage: Eukaryota > Viridiplantae > Streptophyta > Magnoliopsida > Poales > Poaceae > Miscanthus > Miscanthus lutarioriparius. The sequence continues at coordinate 21,660 of CAJGYO010000239.1, forward strand.
AAGACAGAAATGACCTAAAATAAAAATATTGTAAACATCAAAGTTGTAAAACTCATCAAGAAAATAAAACATTCAAACAAAATTTTGAGATACCAAATAATTTGAACTCAAAACATCATGAACATAAAAGTTATAGAACTCATCAAGACCTATAATTTTTATTTTAGTCATTTCTTCATCCGATAAAGTGATAGTAATATTATTCACAAAACTTACATATCTCTCGTATGAACCATTTTGAGTTCAAATTATTTGGTGTCTCAAAATTTTGTTTGAATGTATCATTTATTGAAATTCAAAATTTGAATTGTTTAAATTTAGTCACATAAAAATATGACAACAACAAAAGTTGTAGAGATTGATGAGTCCTACAACTTTTATGTTCAATTTTTTCATTTGAAACCATATCTTCCTTCAATATGTTGTTCCATGTTTTCATATTTTTGAAATTCAAATTTTGATTTTTTTCAAACAAAGTTACATGAGAAGATGACCACAATAATTTGATACAGCATGATTTTAGAAAAAAAAAATCATCACATTTGGAGTTATTATGAGGGAGAAAGATCTGTGACTAAAATTTGTAATTAGTCTTTCTCCCTCGTAGTAACTCCAAATGCTATGTTTTTTTCGCCTAAATTTTTCTAAAATCATGCTCTGCCAAAATTATATTGGTTATCTTTTCATGTGACAAATTTTGAATAATTTCAATTTTGAATTTCAAATAACTAAAGCTTCAAACTAGATTTTAAAACACTAAATGATCTCAACTCAAAAGTCATCAATATAAAAGTTATAGGACTCATCAAGATGTACAACTTTTATTTTGGTTATTTCTTCATTTGATAATGTGTTAGCAAACATTGGTCACAAATTTAAGAATTTCACACATAGTTTATGAAATTAGACGAGAGATATATCAATTTGTGAACAATGTTTGCTAATACTTTATCAACTGAAAGAAATGACCAAACTAAAAGTTGTAGATCTTGATGAGTTCAACAACTTTTATATTCATGACTTTTACATTTGAAATCATATACTCTTCCAAAATGTTGTTTCAAGTTGTTATTTTAGAAATTTAAATTTTGAATCATTCAAACAAAGTCATATGAAAAGATGATCAAAATAAAAGTTGTACATATTGATGAGTTATACAACTTTGATGTTTACAACATTTTTATTTGAGGTCATTTAGTGTCCTAAAATTCTATTCGAAGTTACAAATTTCAAAATTTCAATTTTTAAAATATGTTTTTAATTTTTTGTAAAGAAGAAAATATGGAATTATATATATATCAACAAATTGTTAATATATATATATAAATATATATTTATACATATATAGAATAATTATAAAATGATTATATAAATTTATATATAAAATACATAATTATTAATTATAAAATATGAAAAATATTTGTAGGGGTGGCTTGATCAGGAACTGCCCCTACAAATCCATTTGTAGGGGGGCGGCTGCTCTTCGGTATATAAGCAGGAGGGCGCGGGGGGCTTTGATTTAGCTAAGACTTGGGCGCTCACTCTCTTTTTGACGTCGGCAGGCTGCCAAAATTCCACGCTGCCGCCGCCACCGCCTCTGTGCCCTACCTTCGCTGCCTCCGTGCCCTACCTCCCCCGGTCCGCCTTCGTGCCTTGCGCGTGGGTTAGGGTTCCCCGTGCACACGACGGCTAGGGCTTCCACCGGCGACCTTGACGACCACTGTCGTCCTTCTCCGCCATCGCCCCATCTCCGACCTCGACCTCCCCCGCTACGGCCGTCATCCCCAACTGCAAGATCTGGGCCTCGACCTCCCTATCTCTGACCTCGAGCCCCGGTGGGACCACCACCATCCCTTGTGGCTCCGGCGTCCGCGCCCCTTCCCCAGCGAGACTGCCCTGGTGGCCGTGTGTTCGGCGTCCGCGCGTGCTACCCTACCCCGTGCCCACCACCACTTGCTTGGCCAGGTCTTCTGCAGGTATGCCCCCAACCCCTTCTCCTCCATTCCTACTCCACTGAGTTCATGCCGTGCTTGAAGTGAATGTGGAATTAAGCTTTGTGATTAAGAGTGAAATTGAGCCTTATGAAATTGAGGTGATAGCCATTGGATACTTACTGTGATTATATATATGCTCACTATTTTTGTATATGCTCCCTATGATTATATATGCGCACTATGATTATATATGCTCACTGTTTTTGTATATACTCCCTGTGATGATATATGTTCACTGTGATTATATATGCCCACTATTTTTAGATATGCCCACTGTGTTTATTTATGCTCACTGTACTTAAGTCATGTAATGTTCCTTTGCTTACTCTAATCATAAGTAGCTAAGTAATAGTGGTTTATCATCCTTGTAATTAACTACTCATGCATAGTCTTGTTAGTAGAATAAGTGAAGCACTTGATTGCAATTGAATGCTGAAATGGCTGCATGAGTTGTTCCTGTTAAGTGGTTTTTTCACCATGCTAATCATATTTTTTGTGAATATATTGTATACAAAAGTTGTAGATAACTTCCATGTATTGCTTGTCCTAGAATTTTATAATTTTAGGCCTTCTAATTTTAGAGTTATAGATTTTGCAAGTTCCCAGTCTGTTTCTGTTTTACTTTCTATACAGATCTGATTGATGATGCTTTTTGGATTAGTTAATCTTTGAATCACTTGTTGGTAACAATTGAAAAGTTGTAGTGCTTTTCATGAGCTTTCTAAAATATTAAGGATCACTACTTTTGGTAATCTAGAACTCTAGTTATAGCTGTTTGAAGTTTGATGCCAGATTCTATCCAAGTCTGGACAGAAATGTATCTTCATGCTATATGACCTTGCTAGTTTTTGCATCACTATTTGATGATAATAAGAAAGTTGTGGACAAGTTCTTAAGCCTTACAAAAAGCCCATGAACACTTTTACTGTGTTATATATGCTCACTATTTTTATATATACCCATTGTCTTTATATATGCTCACTATTTTTATATATGCCCACTGTCTTTATATATGCTTACTGTTTTTATATATGCCCACTATCTTTATATATGCTCATTATTTTTATATATGCCCACTATCTTTATATATGCTCACTATTTTTATATATACCCACTACTCCTACTTCTACTACTCTCCTCTCCTCTCCTACTACTTCTACTACTACTCTCCTCTCCTCTCCTACTACTCCTACTTCTACTACTACCCTCCTCTCCTCTCCTACTACTCCTACTTCTACTACTTGTACTACTACTCTCCTCTCCTCTCCTCGCCTATTACTCCTACTTCTACTTCTTCTACTCCTCCTACTGCTACTACCCTACTACTAATACTACTGCTACCCAACTACTACTACTGCCCTACTACTCTCTTCTCTCTACCCTACTGCTATTACTACTGTCCTACTATTAATACTACTCCTGCTCACTGTTTTTATATGCTCACTGTGTTTTTATATATGCCCACTATATTTATATATGCTCATTGTTTTTGTTTGGCCTCCTCACCTCTCCTCTACTACTATTTCTACTTCTCCTACTCCTCTATGTTTGGTAGCAGCTGCTATTTCTTTTTGGGAACCAACAACTGCTTTTTTTGGCCATCTTTTCATCTCTATGTTTGGGAAGCAGCAGCTATTTTTTGGCCAGCTCACCTCTCCTCTCCTATCCTCTCCTTTCTCTTTTGAAACTGATGAAATTGTCCAACTCTAGAAACTATCTGGAATATGAGCTGATGATCATGAACTTGTGAGGAACTTGGCATCATTACCAGCTGCCCCTACTATATTTTTCTATATGCTCACTGTGTTTATGATGCCTTTATGCTCCAAGTTCTTGATCAAATGATGATTGACATGTTTCTGAGGCCTCTACTACTTCTACTACTCATTTTTTTATCTATTGTTGTTTTATCAGACTCCTAGTCCATATGCTTCTGGAGGAAACTCGTCTCAAATGGATAATGTGCCTTTGATTTCTTAGGCCTTCTTGCGTATCTAAAGCACACTTTCTTGCATCTATTAGAACAAAACACAAAAAATCACGGACAGCAGACAGTGCAACCCAATGCCCTAAGCATGAGCCAACCTTTGAAGAGGAAGAACCAGAGGACCAGCTTACTCAGCAACAATTCGATGATGAGTTACAAAAGGATATAGTGGTGATGCTTACTCCGAAGGAGTTTGAAGAGGAGGCTGCTGAGAGGCACGTAGAGGAAGGGGGAGAAGAGGGAACAACAGGAGAGGATGATGGTGATGATGATGAAGACGATGAGGATGAAGAAGAGAGATATGAAAGTCACGAGGATCCCTTCCCACGTGAAGCCAGACGAAAGCCAACGGAGGAGCTGGACAAGGATTTTGACCCGAACGAGGAGGTAGGGATAAAGGCTTAGCTTGTAAATTTTGCTAAAGCTTTGACTGTGTTATAATTACTAATACTTTGACCTCCCATACATATTGGCCCCTCCTGAAACTCATCGTAGACGACATCGACGTCCATGACATCTCGCCGGACAAGACAGAGTAGAGGAAAAGAGAGAAGAGGCAACAGCCACAGAGATGGACATTGATGTCTCTGCTCCACAACCTCAAGACACAACCATGAACTCGGCTCCTAAGCCAAAGAGGAAACGGGGGGACAGAAAAGCCAACAAATATCCAGATGCGGCATGCTATGTGATAGTAGAGGTTGGGCCAGCAGGGGAGATCCTTGAGCCTGAGGAATTTAGAGGATAATTCTGTAATTCGATCGGGCCCTAGTAAGAGATCAATTGAACCTAGCAATCCCTAGCTGGAAAGATGTACTAGAGAAGAAAAAGGGAGAACTATAGGATAAGAAGCTAAAGCTCAATTTTAGATTTTCGGAGGGTAAGCATGAACTGGTAAAACTTCATGCTTTTAATATAATGGGAGTCATTCCGACGTTGGAGGTCAGAGCTCAATAAGAAATATATCCAAAAAGGGTTAACTCCATTCCATGAGTTCAGCAACATAACTCTTAGTCAATGGGAGGAGCTCGTGGCCTAGAAGATACACCTGAAGCATTGGCCCTCAATGCCCGTAACACCGAGCTGACGAAGAGGAACCAACACCACCATCATCTTGGTCATGGTGGCTACTATGGCAAGGAAGAGAAGTTTAGGAAGATGGAGAAAGATGTTGCAGCATCTAGGAAATTAAACTTGAAGGGGTTGAAGCTACGCTCAAGGAATTGGATCCTTGGGAGGAGTACAGAAGCATTCGACAGTTCCCTTAAGTTTGATAACCCGACGATCGAAGAGGCAGTATCAAAGATACTGAAATATGCTGAAGACCAGGAGAAGGGCTCATTCAAGCCTTCTAGAGGGAGGGACGAGCTTAGCCTTGGCTTAGGAAACGCTAAGCACACAGGCCACAACAGGGGGCTAGGGAAAAGAACGACCTAGAAGAACGGATTTGAAGAGGAACAACACATGTATAAGAAACATGGCAGAGACCGAGAGTCTAATCATGAGCTCACCGTGAAGGCTCTAGTTGTGAAGGCACTGGAGGAGCAAGGACTGTCTACAGAGCCAAGGATAGTAATGGCGCCACCGAGAGAACTGGCATTAGTTAGCAGCTCTCCGGAAGTTTCTAGCAGCCAAGGTTCCATTGCAGCCACAACCCCCGTCGATCGCATACGGGAACCAACTAGTTGCACCTTGGTGGTTCTCATTGGTAGGCAGAACACTATGATATGATGGAGGTGGCAACGGGTGTGGCACATCCCCCTGGCGGCTTGCATCACAATAATAGGATCCCATCGGACTACACTAGGGTCGAGGTGCATACCGTGAAGCCTGAGAACATGCAGTTGCGCATTGACTACCCAACTCCCGACGGACAGCAGTTACTCAGAGAAGTAATGAACCAGTTCATCCACTAGCACAAACATGACATTGTATTGATTGCTTCTTCACCGCCTGTTCAACATTTGGAGGGAGTTGTTGAGGAGGGGGGATACTTTCTCTGTGTCATCACCAGCACTTGCCTGAGATGCCACATTCTTCTCTGCCTCCTAGCGAGCATGTGCATGAGATGCCATAGCCTATGCCATAGTCTTCCCCACCTCCTAGTGAACCCATGCCTGAGATGCCACCGCCTTCTCCACCTCGTAAGGAGCAAGGGCCTGATACGGACCCGATACATGAACAACAAGGGCCTCCTAAAAAAATGCATGCACAAGAGGGTGCCCCGCAAGGAGCCATCAATTCAAAACAAGCATCCAATCACCATAAGGCCAATTTTTACGTCGATGAGAGACGTCACGTCGGCGTGCAAGTGGTATGCCCATGACCAGTTCAATCCTGATAACCAAGTTAAAGAAGTCCCAGCACGGGCTTCTGAGGAGGACGTCACCAGCAAACAACGACCGGTAAAGAAGTATCTAAATGTTGATACCATCAAATGGTCAAAGGATTGCCCGAAAACATATGAAAGAGGCAAGTCCTTCCTACCAAACTGGGACATCCAGCGCCTACCACTTGAAATGAGAAGGTTCCATGATTGGTACTTGCGTGTTATACCAACGACCGTAGATCTCATACAAGCACGCTTCCCTGCCGGCACATTTGGAGGCCCAGCCAGAAAAATTATCTTTGACTTTAATGACGTCTAGACATGCTTTCACCTTAGAGCAATGGAAATGAATATAATTCGCACGTGGTGCTTATAAGTCCTTGCCCTCTCGATATGATACTATTGTAATCTTTGGATTTTGTTGATACTAACTCATGTCGTGATTTGTAGAATACAAGTGCACCTTTCAAAACAAATGCCAAATGTGTGAGCCAGGTACATAGACCCTCAATGTATAGCAGTAACATGTTTTTATTACGCCAATGACTGAAAATTGGATGCCAAAGAGCTAACTGCTGGAAAGACTATTAAGGAGAAAGAAAATCCGAAACAAGAAAATACGTGAAGCGTCACTTAAGGTTGCGGCATACATTGTCCTAGCTTTTAAATATCTCCAAAATTGCTCTGCTATATGGCTAGTGTATAACTTTGAGTAAGTTCAACTCTATACTTAAAGCTTTGTTCGATATATATTGTTTGATGCAAAAGAGATTATCCGTTACTATGGTTAAATTCCTGTAGCAACCACTGGATTTGTATAGGCGTCGATGTCAGCCTAGGCATGGTGTGGGTCTATGATTCAATAGATAAGGACCCAGCGACATACAAAGACTTCATATCGATTCTCAAGATGTATATATATGGACAATCCTCATTGTCTTATATGTTTGTATACATACTTGTAACGTTCAGTTTTGGATACTAACAAGTTGCATTTGTTAAATTTATTCAAACAGGGCGTACAGGTTCTACGTTAACGAACATAAAGGGAGGCATGATCCAACAAAAGGGTCTAACCTGTGTGTCAAAATACTATGTACGGTAAGTATAATTTACTTTAGTACTCCATTATGTTGGTGTCAAGAGCATTACTTAACATTTGCATATGCGAAACACACGGTGCCCCAAGCAAAAGTCTGAGAGTGTACACTGTGGATGCTACGTATGCACTCTCATGAGTAACACCGATGCCTACAGGAGACACCCCTATAAGGGTAAGTTTGAACCTCTTTAGATATGCTCACTGTTTTTTTATATGCTCACTGTTTTTATAGATGTTCACTGTGTTCGTAGATGCTCACTGTTTTTATAGATGTTCGCATATGTTATGACATACTAAACCCCAACTTGTTTTATTGGAGTGGAAAGAAGAGAAAGGAATAAGAGCTGAACCACACAAAGATGACAACCTCTTGGAGCTCGTCGGCGATCTTTGCGCCTTCATAATTGACCAGATTATACATGTAAGAGGCACCTATCATGATCGAAAATCTAAGTTAGGAAGGCATCCTCAGTACCGACATCTTCGTGAGACGGAAATACTAGCTCTAGGTCGTTGATAACAATGTGTATGAAATATGACATTGATCTTATCTTGTGAAACGGTTTGGAATTGTGAAACGGATTGGACTTGTGAATTATATCTATGTAACGATGAATTATATATGTTCTTATGAATTGGACTTGTAATGTTACTTTATATAATATTCTTGTGCTTGTAGATATAATGTTTGAATTATGTATGCATATATGTATATATGTTCTGGTCAGATTTGAATTTTAAAATTTAAATTTTTTTTGTGGGAAAATGTACTGTAGGGGCGGTTCAATTTGATTTTTTTTAGCAAAAAAATATACTGTAGGGGCGGTTCTAAATGGAAATGTGTTTTTGGTGTCCCGAGGGGTATGCTGCTAGGTTTTATCGTCTCCAAGCGCGGCATCGAAGGCAACCCGGAGAAGATCTCGGCCATCATGACGACGGGCTCGATTCAGAATATAAAGGGCGTACAACGAGTTACAAGGTGCCTCGTCACGCTCAGCCATTTTATCTCATGCCTCGGCAAACGAGGTCTCCCCCTCTATCGGCTTCTGAAGAAAGCTCACCATTTTGAGTGGACGCCCGAGGCCCAGGAGCGCTTGATAAGGTCAAGCAGCTCCTGACGAAGGCTCCGATCCTGGTTCCCCCAACCGATGGGGAACCGCTCCTACTCTACATTGCGGCCACCACGCAAGTGGTCAGCGCCGCCCTGGTGGTAGAGCGGGAAGAAGAGGGACACGCCCTCAAAGTACAGCGTCGTGTGTACTTCGTTAGCGAGGTCTTGTCTGATTTCAAGACTCGCTACCCCCAAATCTAGAAACTCCTGTACGCCGTCCTGATCGCTAAGAGAAAGTTGTGTCACTACTTCGAGTCACACCTGATGCGGTCGTGACGTCCTTCCCTCTTGGCGAGGTCGTCCAAAACCGGGATGCCATAGGAAGAATCACGAAGTGGGCACTCGAGCTGATGGGTCAGGGCATTTCGTATGCCCCTCGAACGACCATCAAGTCCCAAGTGCTGGCCGATTTCATTGCAGAATGAACCGAGATCCAAATGCCGCTAGCAGCCATCGACCAAGAGTAATGGACGATGTACTTCGACGGATCGCTGATGAAGAAAGGCACCGGTGTGGGGTTGGTCTTTGTTTCAGCCCTCGGGGTACGCATGAGGTACATGGTTCGCATCCATTTCTCTGCCTCCAACAATGTGGCTGAATATGAGGCACTCATCAATGGCCTACGCATCATCGTCGAGTTGGGCATCCGATGGCTTGACATCCAGGGTGACTCCTAGCTGGTCATCGACCAAGTCATGAAGGAGTCAAGCTACCACAATACCAAAATGGCTGCGTATTGTAGAGAAGTCCGCCAGCTGTAGGACAAGTTCGACGGTCTCGAGCTCAATCACATCCCAAGGTGGCTCAACGAAGCAGCTGACGTGCTGGCAAAGATGGCATTCGGCCAAGAGCCAGTGTCGACGGGTATCTTCGCCAGCGATCCGTACAAGCCCTCGATCCGCTACGAGGAGCCGAAATAAACCGGTGATGGGCCGCCTACCCTAGGCTCGGGGGCTAACCGACCATCGGCTCCTTTCGACCCTGAAGTCATGGAGCTTGACAAAGATCCAGCGGCAGAGCCCGACCCTCAAGCCGACTAGAGAACGCCTTATCTCAACTACCTCCTCTATGAGGCGTTACTGATAGACAAAACAGAGGCTTGGCGGCTCGTGCATCGTGCCAAGTCCTTCGTTATTATCTAGGGAGAGCTCTAGCATGAATATATGCAACTCCTGATTGCTTGCATGCCAGATTTGATCATGTCGTGAAGACGTCGGACTCTTGTCATAGCAGAGGCAAGCAGCGCGGAAGCCGAAGCCCCATCGTGTTAGAGTTGGAGTCGAACCCAATCATCAAAGATAGAGTTAGCAGGGTCTGGTAGTCGAACGTGGTTCGGATGACCTGTTCGTGCATGCATATACCCATATACGCCTTGGCCTTGGTTGTGGAAGTGCTATAATTAGCTTGCATGATGACGTAGATCATGAACCCGTGCATGCAAGCCGGAATTAGCCAGCACGCCTTTTAGCTCCTTTGTTTACTAGATGGATGATTCTGGAATCATCGGTTGGTGGCGTATCACCATGTGATGATGCGTACTGCCCCGTGCCAGATGCTGCAATCTCCAGGTGAGGGCACTGTGGATGCTGAGCCAGAACCCAACGTGGGACATAGAGTTATGCCGGAGACGTTAGAGCTGCTGCTTAACTTCATGCACCATAACGTTCCATTGGGAGCTGCCCTCGAAACACACCGCTGCAACATCGTAGTCCGCCCCTAGATCCAGACGAGGGTCTGAGTTGTCGTGGATGTTGTTGATGTTGATGGAGGCGTCTGCATACGTAGATAGATGATGTAGGGCAATGATGAGATTTAGATCAGATGCTCCGTCATCTTGCATGGTCTCGAAGATTGCGTGTGCTCCTTGTCTGTTTGCTACTGACGTCACAGCGAATTCTGAACTCCCCCCGCACGGCGTTGGATGTAGGAGTAGAGGGATGCTGTGAAGACCATGTGTCACATCCACCATTGGCCGCAGCCGAATGCCACCGTCGTGATGATCCGAGCCACCACGAACGACTTCGTTGACAAAGAAATTCCCATCTGGTTCGCTAGGAATCAGCACGCACATCCCCTACCTAGCGCGTCACTGTCGACGAGATACGTCCGGTGGTCTACCAAGGGGTATGCCCATGATAGTAGATGAATTAGTGAAGGTGCGCATGAGGGAGCTAGATGGTAATACAAGCACCGAGACACAAGATTTAGACAGGTTCGGCCATCAGTATAATGTAATACCTACATCATGTGTTCTGATGTATTACATTGAGATATGTGGAGATGCCCACTAGAGGACCCCTGTCTCTCCTTATATACTCTTGAGTGGTAGGGTTACAAGAAAAATACCATATTTGGTATTATACAATAAATCACATCTTCTTATAGCCTTGCGATGCACGCCTTGATCTTGTGGGCCGGGCCACCATTGGAGCGCGATCCATGTCTTGTCTTGTGAGTACCGGGGGTCATACACCCACAAGCCCCCTTCATCACTGTCGATATGCCATTATCGGTTCAAATCCGACAGTGAATGGAGTTTTTGAACCGACAATGATATGAAGATCTAAGGTAGTTCTATGAGATATATTCTCTACTACATGAGAGATTATTATATCATATACACATTAAGATAGTGTATTCACTACAAAATCATTTGATGGCTTTATTCCTTCTAGGACATGCTCTTCTTAAGACTTTAATACTCATTCAGGAATGTATTATAGCTTAGACTTTTTAACACTTGGTATGACATTTAATTTTCACATGTTGCGATTTATATTCTTCAGAAATTATATGGATTTTCATAATCCACTTATTAACTGCATATTTCATATTCATCCGAATCATTTGCCAGAGATATAGCGGAACATTTATTGTCGACAGAATATCATCGGCAGTCCTCTGAGGGGTATCCTACGAAGGTAGATTGATCGGCAGAAGAGCGTGAGATCAAGAACAAGAAGGCAATATAGACACACGAGTTAGACAGGTTCAGGCCATCAGTACGACGTAATACCTAACTCATGTGGTCTGTTGGTTTGTATTAGCTATCGTATGATATTGCGTGAGTTTGGAGGGGGTCCCTGTCCGCCTTATATAGTCTGAGGAGCAGGGTTACAAGTCGGTTAGATATGAGAGATGACCGGAAAGTAATAACTGATTACAGGAATTTTAGGATCATACATATCCTAACAGATCTCGTAGTATCTTCATGATATCTTCCAGATGTCTTACGGAAGGCGCCGATCAGAGTCGTGCTCCACAAGGCTTAATCTTGTGGGCTGGGCCACCCCTAGGGGCGCAGCCCATGTGGTCTGCCGTGGGTATCCGGGGATCGTACCCCCATAGCTAGTCTCCGAGTACCTTATACCTGTTGTGCAATGCCATCTTGAGCTTGTTCGAGCACATGCGAACAAAGCCGAGTAGTCAAACTCTTGGTCCGACCACCGTGAAGAGTCGCCGAGCAGTTGAGAGCGGTTGCCGAGCAGCATGCATCACCACTGAGCAGCGTATCCCAAGTACGACTTGCCATAAGAGTGTAAGGAGCTCAAATCTAGAATCAAAAATTTCTTGTAGGGGCAGCTTGGGAAATGCCCCTACAAATTTTTGATTTATAGAGACGGTGTGGTAGGGGCGACTGACAAAAGCGCATCTACAAACTATCGCCAGCCGCTCCTACAAATGCTTATTGTAGTAGTGAATAACCGTAAATTTAACAAGTGATTTATTATATTAGATTAGAAGCTATATATATTGGAGACGCTCGCTCTAAAGTCACTTTCTCTTGACTAGCTCGCGCATCTCTTCTCCATGGAGCGAGATCTGAACCATACCTGTGGCGGATCGATCGAGTAGAAAGACTCGAAATTAATGTTGCGTCCGAGATCGAGATCTGCTCGATCGAAGATTGAGGGATACTACTCTTTTTATATTTTCTAAACTGCGGTTCAGAACCTCGATCCATATATAAGTACAATTCACGTGCATGCATGCCCTAATAATACATTAAGCAATTCAGAAACCTATGACATGAGCTGACAAGCTGGTGGTAATGACCCCGCTGACACCGGACGAATCCAATAGCCGCCGGCGAGGTTGACGAACTAGCTGGACTGGTCTGAACAATTACATTATTATATCGGTGCGATTTGTGGCAACAAAAAATCATACTGTGCGGTGACCTTAATTTTGTTTTGTCTTCGACATCCACCATCCGTGCATCCATGAAATACACCGTCCGTCCTAAATTATGAGTCATTCCAAATTTTTTGAGAGTCAAAACATCTCATATTTGACCAAATTTATACAATAAATTAATTACATTTATGATAAAAAATATCATTAGATTCTTTATTAATTATGTTTTCATAGTATACCCATTTGATATCATAAATCTTTGTAATTTCTCTATAATTTTGGTTAAACTTGAGATGTTTTGACTCTCTGACTAGAAAATCGGAACGACTTATAATTTGGAACGGAGAGAGTACTGCGCAATGCAACTATCACACTACCAGAGGTTATTTTTCAAATAAAAGACTCACTGTGGCTCGAGAAATGTTACTCATGAAAAGAGACGGTTTATAAAAAAACATTGCTCCTGCACAGTATTATTGTAATTGCAGGAGACACAACAATCTTGTGGATTGATTTTGGACGTAACACCTAATCAAAATGGTAACTCTATCTGTTCTGACTTAAGTTATACATGGTGGGGAAATACTCCCTTGAATCTTAGATATATCCTATCCTCTTTGAACTATGTGATATAGGGGGCGTTCGGCTGGTGCAAAAACCAGCCGGATTTCACTGTTTACGGCTGAAATTCACTGTTCACGCTCTCACAAATTCCTCCAGATTCCTCCAAGCGAACAGGGCCATAGGTTGATCACCTTTGGTGAATGTAAAGCTAGAAACTGTTAGCTTAGCATTAGGAGGTGGTTGCCTAATACCTATAGATCAGAACAGTGGGATATATCACAAAGTGGTTGTGAGTTGTTACGTATGATGTTCACCTGAGTCATCAGGTGTGGATCTAAATCCTTCTGAACACCTTCTAAATCATGAACTTAATTTGTTCTTGATTTCATTCTTAATGAAAATGGGTATCCTTGTTCGAACAAATAGTCTAATAACTCTAATTACAAATTACTTTGTGTTTTTCATCTCAATTCATAGTTTTTCCAACTTTGCATCACGCTATCATGTGTGTTCGACATGTGTTTAGTGAAATAATTTAACTAAAGCTCTATGTCCAACACGAAATTAATATGCTCGTGCCTTTCTACATATATATACATAAATGCGGCCTCTACATGGTGATGCACATCGTGCATGTACATGACGAGTTAGTTTTCTCTATATTAACAATTATAGAAGTGGGTAATAATTGATAACTATATAGGGATTTCCTTTTATAGCGGTAGAGGTTGAGAATTTAGGCGCAGAGTAGGGGCAGGTAAAACGTTAGACTACTCTTTAATGAGAATAGGAGTGGGTAATCTACATGTAAATTTATGTGTCTTCAAATTAATTTTTATAATAACATAGGTGGGTAAGTTAGATGGAAATCTAGGTGTAGCTTTAGGATATTTTTCATAATATATGTGAGTCATTTAAAAAAAAAGAACAATGACTATTATTGTCATCTAATGCTCAAGTCTACCAAATGGCGAGATATTTCATATTCTTTTATAATTTCAGGTGTATCTTATTACTTTTAAAAAAAATATATATGAGCTATCAGTTTAAAAAGGCCATTGGACACACCCTTAGCACATATTAGGTTCTATTACCTAGCATATGGATCCTAGCTAGGATGTTTTTGAATCCAAAACTGCTAACTTTTAGGAGCTACCTAGCATGTACTCCCTCCGTCCATAAATAACTATCGTTTTTGTTTCCCGAGAAACAACTTTAACTAAATATATATAAATAATAATAATATTTATGGTACAAAATTAATATCATGAGATAGACCATTGAATTTATTTTCATAATAAATTTATTTGGAGATACAAATATTGCATGCATTTTATATAAATTTATAGTTAAACTTACAGCACGAAAACAAAAAACGATAATTATTTAGGGACGTAGTGAGGACATGGATCCAACAAGGGCAAGCTATAGTAAAGTGTGCACAAATGAATAAGGTCATGCACTAAACTAGGACGTACGTTGACACGTACTGCTACATTGGTGGTTATTATAAAGAAACAGCCACTTGTCGATCGAATTAATGCAACGTCAGAAATCTTGAATAATACTGTGTTTGAACTCAAAGAGGGGGGGGGCGGCGGCGGGGAAATATAATTTTACATGTACAAAGTCCATCGCAAGCTAACGTGGTCCAGTCACCGAGATTATCCTAAGTTTTGTATATATGAGCCCTTGCTTACTCGTAGTGCATAAATAGAGGCCAAGCGAACAGTCTACAGCCCCACACTTCACTCCGCTGTGGCTATTTGTGCATGCATTCTCGTAGCGCTCTTCTCTGTAAGGTAGCTCTTCTTTTCTTCGTATATACGTGCATACAGGCAATATATATGTATAAATCGTTCGTTCCAAACATACATATATATAACTGCGTAACGCATGATATATAATATAATAACTATATATGATGCATGCGGGAATTGCAGTACGTAGGTGGATCGAGCTAGCAGGCGAGCTGATGAGCCATATGGGGGTCAGGGTGGTGACCATGACCACTGCGGCAGCCGCCTGCAGCTTGCTGTTGCTGCAGCTGTGCGGTTGCGTCGCCGTCGCGGCGGCTCTGCCCATGAAGGGCGGCGGCGGCGGCGGCGGCGGCGGCGAGGGCGCCTACTTGAGGTACAAGGACCCGAAGCAGCCGCTGAACACGCGGATCGACGACCTGCTGCGGCGGATGACGCTGGCGGAGAAGATCGGGCAGATGTCGCAGATCGAGCGGGAAAACGCCACCGCCGACGTCGTCAACAAGTACCTCATAGGTATGTGTATATATGCGACTATGCGAGTATGTATGTATGTATATATATATATATATATGTACGCGTACGTGCATCTTGTCATTCGTAGCTAGTAGCTTGATAGACCTCCAATGCGCGTGACTACTCGATTCAGCTGTTTGGGACTACTCAACTCCACCAAAACCAATCCTATTCCACCAACTCTGTCACGAAGTAGCTCCACAAAAAACTTAGAGGCAGTTGACCTTCAACTCTGCTTTTTTTTAGAGCGGTGTTTGTAAAGGTGTCCCTGTTTGGATAGCAAAGTTGGGAGCGGAGAAGAAAAACATGGATGTGAGAAGTCCCAAACGGGCCATATATAGCACTCTGGATGCAGCTAGTAGCTATCAGCAGCAATGACGGAGACGGGTTAGATACTGCAATAGCATTATATTGAACTTTATTTGTCCAGGTTAATAGTAGTCAAACAGTAATTATGGGTGCACGAAAACTCTCTTTAATGACGTGAAAACTATGTACTGGTGAGTATGTATATATATTTTGGCCGTGTAGTCCTTGCTTTTGCTTTTGTCTATAGTTTGGGCCATTGAGCTTGGTAACTCTAAGCAAGTTCGAATAAACTTCAAACGAAGGCCACACTTAGGCCTATAATATCTATATATACATGCTTGCAACAGTCACCAGTGTTTAGCGTAAATTAAAACTATTCAGATCTGCCAGATTGATGGGAGAGAGATTATTAGCATTTGATGATACATATTATCATAAACCTTTGTACTTTAGTTAGCTAGTCTAGGCCGGCCACTTGCTTTTTTTTATGGTATTGATAATACTGCGTGCCAGACGACGTTGGTATATATGGGTAAATAAAGTTTCCCAGTCAACGTAACGTAACCTGGCTGCTTAAAATAATTAAACTAGAGTTGAATCGTACGTACGTCCTAGTTTAATGCATGTATGGTAAACACGTACGAGATCCTGAAGCCATGCATGCGTCCGGGCCGTGCAGGCAGCGTGCTCAGCGGCGGCGGCAGCGTGCCGGCGAAGAACGCGCCGCCGCAGGCGTGGGTGAAGATGGTGAACGGGATGCAGAGCGGCGCACTGTCGACGCGCCTCGGGATCCCCATCATCTACGGCATCGACGCCGTCCACGGCCATGGCAACGTCTACAAGGCCACCATCTTCCCACACAACATCGGACTCGGCTGCACCAGGTACGTACGTACGTACGTGTGCTTCAATTTATTCGCCAAAAATAAATTACAAGGAAAAATGAAAATCAAAATGTTTGCCCAATTTCTTTGTGAAACTGGACCTAAAACAAATCAAGTGTGTAATAACATATAATTTTCATCATCACATAATTAAACAAATCTGATCGAGTTGCATGTTTATTCGGTTCAGGGACCCAGAGCTAGCACAGAGGATTGGAGCTGCTGTAGCTCTGGAGGTCAGGGCCACCGGCATCCCCTACGTCTTCGCTCCTTGCGTCGCGGTGTGCAGAGACCCTCGGTGGGGGCGGTGCTACGAGAGCTTCAGCGAGCACCCGGGGGTGGTCCGGAACATGACCTCCATCATCTCCGGGTTCCAGGGCGAGATCCCGGCGAGCGGCGGCCGCCCCGGCGCGCCATACATCGCTGGGCAGCGCAACGTGGCGGCGTGCTCCAAGCACTACGTCGGCGACGGCGGCACCACCAAGGGCGTGAACGAGGGCAACACGGTGGCGTCCTTCCACGAGCTGATGGCCGTGCACATGCCGCCCTACTACAACGCCGTCATCCGGGGCGTCTCCACCGTCATGGTCTCCTTCTCCAGCTGGAACGGCGTCAAGATGCACGCCAACCACTTCCTCGTCACCGACCACCTCAAGAACAGGCTCCGCTTTAGGGTACTACATGTTGAAGTCAATTGTTGAGGCATAAATAAAATGAATTGAACTGTATGTATTTAATTTAATTGTTTATTTCAGGGCTTCATCATCTCGGATTGGCAAGGGCTTGACAGGATCACGACCCCAGATCACGCTGACTACCTTCTGTCCATCAAGCTGGGCATCCTCGCCGGAATTGACATGGTGATGATTCCCTACACGTACACGGAGTTCATCGACGACCTCACGTTGCTGGTGCAGAACGGCACCATCCCGATGAGCCGCATCGACGACGCCGTCCGCCGCATCCTTCGGGTCAAATTCACCATGGGTCTCTTCGAGAACCCCTACGCCGACACCAGCCTCGTTGGGGAGCTCGGCAAGCAGGAGCACCGCGACCTGGCGCGCGAGGCCGTGCGCAAGTCCCTCGTCCTCCTCAAGAACGGCAAGCCCGGCGCCAAGCCGCTGCTGCCGCTGCCCAAGAAGCTCTCCTACGGCGGCAGGGTCCTGGTCGCCGGCAGCCACGCTGACGATCTCGGCAGCCAGTGCGGCGGCTGGACCATCACCTGGCAGGGCCTCACGGGGAACAACCTCACCGCCGGGACCACCATCCTCGATGGCATCCTGCGCGCCGTCGCCCCCGGCACCGACGTCGTCTACTCCAAGAACCCCGACGCGGACTTCGTCCAGCAGAACAAGCCCCTGTTCGACTACGCCATCGTCGTCGTCGGCGAGCCTCCCTACGCCGAGACGTTCGGCGACAATCTGAACCTGACCATCCCTGCCCCCGGGCCGGACATCATCCAGAATGTTTGTGGCAGCATCAGGTGCGTCGTGGTGCTCGTCTCCGGGCGGCCACTGGTGGTTGAGCCGTTCATCGATATCATCGACGCACTGGTGGCGGCGTGGCTGCCGGGGACGGAGGGGCAGGGCGTCAGCGACGTGCTGTTCGGCGACTACGGGTTCACGGGGAAGCTCTCGAGGACGTGGTTCCGCTCGGTGGATCAGCTGCCAATGAACGTCGGTGACGCGCCCTACGATCCATTGTTCCCGTTTGGCTTCGGCCTCCAGACACAGCCGTCCACATATTAGCGGTCCAAATTTGAGCTAAATTCTTAGTCTTCGCCGTGAAATATCCAAAGAGAGACTCAGGTTCTGGAATGTCATTTGCATTTATAGTTCGAGCTTACTTGATCCATGTGAGTAGTTTTGTAGTAGACAATAATAATAAGCTCCGGAATAATGTAATATGGTCTCTCTTTGCCAAAATGATTGTGTTCTTGTGATCGATTCTCTTGCTCATTTGAAACTATAGTGATTGCCTGCCCCCTTCTGCTTTGTTTAAAGGATATCTTATTTTTATTTGGAAAAAGTAAACCATGCTTCTACCACTTCTATTTTGGAGCTGTGGCCAAATCTTTTCTTCCAGAAGGTGTTAACACTATTAAAAAATGTTTTTTTCAGCAATGGAGGCTTTTTTTAGAGATCGGTCAAGATACAGCCGCCTCCATAGTAACATCTAAACCGACAAATACCACTGACGGCTCTTGTCGGGTATCGGTATTACGGATACCCGGAGAAGGAATCTGAGGACCACGGACGATGACTCGCCTAAATAATCAAGGACGTACTTCAGTCTCGACCAGCCCCGAAGGGACGGTCTCTGTCTCGCCCGACACTGAGGGCACGGGCCCCGTGTCACCCGACCCCGAGGGTACGGGAGCCATCTCGCCCGACCTTGAGGGCAGGGATCCGTCTCGCCCGACCCCTCGGGCACGGGCGCCGTGTCGCCCGACCCCAAGGGTACAAGAGCCGTCTCGCCCGACCCTGAGGGCACGGGCTCCGTCCCACCCGACCACTGGGGCGCGGGCTCCGTCTCACCCGACGGGGACCCATATCGCCTCCAACCACTACGAGTCTGAGGGTACGACTCCGGGGTCAAACTTCTGACACCGGGAGGGAAGCGGGCACGTCTTGACGTGACCCATGGCCACGTTAGGCCACGCGCGGGGGTTCACATCACCAACAGTAACGGGTGCGTGGTCGCTGTGCTGCCTACTCTCCGTACGGCCACTGACAGGCACGTCGGTTCACCACGCCGTCCGCCAGGACGGGGTGGGACGCCACGACCAGTTGATGACACCGGGGCATGGCACCAGTGGTGAACAGGAGCCCGACGTGGAGCCATCCCCGTCACCATCTACAGCATTGTCAGGACCCACATGAAGGAGAAGAAGAAACCAGCGGCCCTGGAGGCCTTCTTCTCCCTCGCTTTTCTCCTTTCTCGCTGTAACCTGCGTCTTCCCCTTCACCTATGAAAGAGGAAGCGGGACGCCCCAAGAAGGGAGACAGCTAACGAGCACACGGCTGAACAAGCTCAGCAAGGCTCAACTCCATTCGATCCTTTCACCAGAGACTTGGGAACTTCTCCCTCTCACGCTCGTTTGTAACCCCTACTACAAACCAGTGCCGGTAACATGAGCAGCAACAGACTAGACGTAGGGACATTCTGCCCGAACCAGTAAAAATCCTTTTGTCCTTCGAGAATACCAACTGGGCTAGATGCGCAGATACAAATTTACTAGACGGTGATCCGAAACAGCGACAGTTGGCACGCCACGTAGGGGCTTTTTGTACGTCTCGACGTCCACATCAGACCTCGGATGGCTAGTCACGACGTCAGCTAGATCCCAAGCGTGCACGTGCACTTCGGGAACCTAGATTTCATCATCATGACAGAGGGAGAGTTGGCGCTGGCCTCCGCCGCCATCTAGCCTCTCCACTCCACCGGCCTCGATGCGATCGTCGAGGCGCTTGAGAAACTGTAGCTGCACGTGCTGGAGTCTCGTGCCCCAAGGAGCGACTAGCTCCTCGGCTTCGATTATGGGAAGCTAAAGCGCCAGCTCGATGCCTTCCTAGGACCCCGACCATCCCGAGAGACCTACGCTACCTCAACTTCTTGTTCGCCAACGTCATGACGTAGCTTGCTGGAGGGGAACCGCTCTTCCCGGAATACCTCATCCGGAGCACCTCGACAGCGTTCCTGTTCGGTCTGCGCAATGCTACGGGGACCGTTGGCCACCTCGTGGCACAGCGCATGCACTCATCCCCTACGAACGATGAGTTCGTGGGGATGACCGAATACGTCGTGGAATCTTTCCACGACCTTCTCGCGGGAGATTCAGAGTCGCCCTCCGACTCTGACTCCAGCAGGGTGAGCCATCACCCCTCATGAGAATGTTTTATGGCAGGTACCCCCAAGGGACACATCGAAAGCATCCACGAGGGAGGGGCTACCACACCAAACGACCTCGATGACGAGGTCAAAGGAGACGCAGGGACCCCACCTCGCCTATGGGTGGAGCAGCTGAGGGCGCGGTAAAGGGAACTCGAGGATGCACGACTCCAGCTAGAGCAGGAGCACGCGGAGCTCGAGCAAGAGATCGAGCATCGCGAAGACAGTGGGCGTGCGCCCGCCATGGCCTGTGACGTGAACCAGAGGATCATCGAAGACGATGGAGCCCTCCCACACTTCGCTCAGGCAAGCCAGAACATCGCTGCCACGGTGGCCTTGCTCCGAGGGCTCCCGGAGCCCATGACACCTGAGGATAGTCAGACCCATCGTGAGATCCGCACGTTGCTCGAGCGCGCAGCGGTGCAGCAGGCGGAGAGCTCACTGTCTTGGCAATGTGATCTCAATGCCAGTCAGCATGTGCCCTCAGGACGACATGTCAGGGACGTGTCTATCCACCAGGTGTCGCATGGCGGTGGGGGGCGCGCCACGGCTCTGGTGCATGAGCGTCTCGACCTCCACCGTGATGCACATAACACCCAAGATGCCCATAGGCGTGGACGAAGCAACAAGAGAGAGGAAGCCGACCACGGCTACCACCCTCATCATGGTGGATGCTACGACAGCGGCGAGGACCTGAGCCCAAGCCCTGACCTACCGAGGCCTCAGGCCTTCAGCCGACACATCCTCAACGCCGCCTTCCCACCGCGGTACCGACCGCCGACCAACATCCCAAAATACTCTGAGGAAACGAACCCTGAACTATGGATCGAGGATTACCGGCTTGCTTGCCAAGCCGGTGGAGCGGATAGTGATAATTTCATTATCCGCAACCTTCCAATGTTCCTGGCCAATTCGGCGTGAACATGGTTGGAGCACCTTTCACCCAATCGGATTCAAAGTTGGGTGGACCTAAAGGAGGTTTTCGTGGGAAACTTCCAGGGCACCTACGCGCATCCTAGAAACTCTTCATGAGTACATCCGGCGCTTCTCCTGGCAGTGCATCGAGCTGCCCGACGTCACCGACTCTGATGTTATAGGAGCCTTCCTATCCAAGACCACCTACGAGTCCCTGGTTCATAAGCTGGGATGCAAGGGCCCGCGAACCACCAAGGAGCTCCTCGACATCGCCACCAGCCATGTCTCGGACGAGGAGGCGATCGGAGCAATTTTTGACCGCCCCAAGGGCAAGGTGAAGCGGGACGAGGACGCCGGCGAATGCGGTCCAACCACCCCAACAAGAAGAAGAACAAGCAGCGGTGCAAGGGCTTGCTTGTGGCCGCTGTCGATTGCATGGGGGTCGAAAGCCCACCGAGGGTACCCCATACCACTTCGAGAAGCTGCTCGAAGGGCCATGCCTGAACCATGCCTTCCCCATCAAGCACTTATACAAAGACTGCGCGCTCATGAAGCGGTTCGTGTCCGATGGCTCCAACAAGGGGGAGCATAGGAAGGAGCCCGAGCCGGTGGCAGACGACGCCGAGGGGAAGGATGGTGGCTTTTTCGACGCCGGATGGCTACCTCATGATCTTTGGAGGGTCGGCGGCCTATGACTCTAAGTGCCACCAGAAGCTTGCACGCCGCGAGGTCTATACAGCCGAGTTGGCCATGCCTTCCTTCCTCTGATGGTCGGAGTCCGCCATCACCTTTGATCGGACCGACCACCCGAAAAGAGTCCCATAGCTAGGAAAATACCCGCTCATGGTCGACCCGATCATCGGCACGAAGCGGCTCACCAAGGTGCTGATGGATGGAGGCAGCGGCCTCAACATCATGTACGCTAAGATGCTCAACGACATGGGCATCGACCGGTTGCGCATCCGGCCGACCGGGTCGCCTTTCCACGGCATCATGCCTGGAAAGTAGGCCGTGCCGCTTGGGCATATCAGTCCGCCAGTCACCTTCGGGAATCCAACCAATTATAGGACGGACACCCTTACCTTCGAGGTGGTCGAGTTCCACGGGACCTACCATGCCATCTTGGGACATCCATGATACGTGAAGTGCATGGCCGTCCCCAACTACACCTATCTAAAGTTGAAGATGCTGGGTGCCGCTCGGGCATATCGATCTGCCTGTCACCTTTAGGAATCTGACCAATTACAGGATGGAGGCCCTTACCTTCGAGGTGGTCAGGTTCCATGGGACCTACCATGCCATCTTGGGACTTCCATGCTACGCAAAATTTATGGCCGTCCCCAACTACACCTATCTGAAGTTGAAGATGTTGGGTCCGCGCGGGGTCATCACCGTCGGCACCTCCTTCCAGCGCACCTACGAGTGCGAGGTCGAGTGCTGCGAACACGCCGCGGCGATTAGGGAGGAGATCATCAAAGAAGAGCCCAACCCCAAGAGGTTAGCCGGGTCTTTTGAGCCCGTGGAAGGTGCCAAGGAGGTCCTCATAGACCCCAGCAGCTCTGAGGACAAAGTGGTGCGCATCGACACCACGCTTTCCTCCAAATAGGAAAGCGCGCTCGTCGACTTTCTCCACGTCAACAGAGACATCTTTGTATGGAGACCCTCAGACATGCCAGGCATTCTGAGAGAAGTCACCGAGCACGCCTTGAAAATCAGGCCAAGCTCCAAGCTGGTGAAGCAGCGCCTGCGTCGCTTCGACGAGGAGAAATGCAGGGCCATCGGCGAGGAGATTGCGAAGCTTTTGGCGGCCGGATTCATCAAGGAGGTGTATCACCCTGAGTGGTTAGCCAATCCCATTCTTGTAAAAAAAAAGAGTGGGAAATGGAGAATGTGTGTTGACTACATGGGTCTTAACAAAGAGTGTCCAAAGGATCCGTTTCCTTTGCCACGCATAGACCAAGTAGTCGACTCGACCTCAGGGTGCGAAACCCTTTGCTTGCTTGATGCGTACTCCGGGTACCATCAAATCACGATGAAAGTGGGCATTTGAGAAGTCCACCAGCGGTAGGACAAGTTCGATGGTCTCAAGCTCAATCACATCCCGAGGCTGCTCAACGAAGTAGCCGATGCGCTGGCAAAGATGGTGTCTGGTCAAAAGCCGGTGCCGACGGGCATCTTTGCCAGCGATCAGTACAAGCCCTTGGTATGCTACGAGGAGCCAAAACAGACCGGTGATGGGCCGCCTGCCCTGAGCTTGGGGGCTAACCTACCATCGGCTCCCTCTGACCCCAAAGTCATGGAGTTTGACAAAGATCTAGCGATAGAGTGCCACCATCTAGCCAAATGGAGAACGCCTTATCTCGACTACCTCCTCCATGAGGCGCTACCGACGGACAAAACGGAGGCTTGGCGGCTCACGTGTCGCGCCAAGAACTTCATCGTTATCGAGGGAGACCTCAATAAGCGAAGCCACACCAGGATCCTACAGCGCTGCATCCCCATCGAACAAGGGAAGCAGTTGCTGATAGATATCCACGATGGGGTCTACGAGCACCATGCCGCACATAGGACCCTGGTCGGAAATGTGTTCCGACAGGGCTTCTACTAGCTGACCATAGTAGCCGACGCTAAACCGATTATACGCACCTATGAAGGGTGTCAATACTACGCTCAGCAGACCCACCTACCGGCCCAAGCACTCCAATGGATCCCCATCACGTGGTTGTTCACGGTCTGGGGGCTCGATATGGTTAGACCTCTAAAGAGAAGGCCTGGGGGATATACGCACTTGCTTGTTGCCATAGATAAGTTTACAAAGTGGATAGAGGCTCGACCGATCTCCGTGATCAAGTCCGAGCAAGCCATGTTGTTCTTCCTTGACATCATCCATCGCTTTGGAGTCCCGAACTCCATTATCACGGACAACGGCACGTAGTTCACCGGGAAAAGTTCCTCTGATTCTGTGATGAATACCACATCTACATCGATTGGGCCGCCATGGTGCACCCCCGGATGAATGGGCAGGTCGAGCGCGCGAACGATATGGTCCTACAAGGCCTCAAGCCTAGGATCTTCAATCGGTTGAACAAGTTTGGTGGACGATGGGTCATGGAGCTCCCCATAGTGCTTCGGAGCCTGAGGACAATCCCCAGCCAGGCCACCGACTACACACCCTTCTTTATGGTCTACAGTTCTGAGGCTATCCTACCAACCAACCTCGACTATGGAGCGCCGAGGGTTAGGGCGTATGACGAGCAAGGAGCCGAGGTGTCCTTTGAGGATGCCATGGACCAGTTCGATGAAGCGTGCGACGTTTCCCTCCTTCGCTCGGCCAAGTACCAGCAAGCGTTATGCCGGTACCACAACCATCAGGTGCGGGGTTGGGCCTTCAACGTCGGGGACCTAGTGCTCCACCTCGTCCAGAACAACAAGAACCACCACAAGCTCTCTCCGCCATGGGAGGGACCGTATGTTGTCGCGGAGGTGCTCCGATCGGGCACCTACAAGCTCAAGACCATCGACGATGAGGTCTTCGTCAATGCCTGGAACATCGAGCAGCAACGTACTTATGAAAATTAAGAATGACATTTCTGAAATGAAAAACACTTTCTCTTATCGATTTTGGTATCATTTCCTTGATCTTTAGTGACACCCGACCCCAGCAACGGCAAGGGGTTAGGCCTCAGTCAGGGACTGATAAGGGTATATCTATCGACCCTCTCTTACGTTAAGATCTAGAAGCAAGGGTTGCGGAAACAAATGCTGAGTAAAACTGGTTGGACTGCAAGAAACCTACGCCCCAGCGGCTACAAGGTTTTTGCTCACCAGCGTGATTAGAGTTTTTTCACCCGCACCTCAAGCTTTACAGCCTTAACAATGGAAAGGGTCGGAACATATTAATCTTTTTTATACAAAAAAAGGGAGAAGAGCCAAAAGTCTGTTCGGCCATAACAAAAGTTAAGAACTTGTCCACTTATTACAAGTTCGCCGCCTGGCCTATCTAACTAACTAATTCTTTGGGGGATGATCTTATCCTCTATCTTAGCAGATAAGTCCTGCGCTAGAGGGGCCACTTCCTTCTCGATGTCCTCCATCTTGACGTCGGAGTAGATGGGCGTGAAGCCCTGGCTCATCATCACCAGATCGATGTTCTCGTAATGAGAACGGGCGATCGCAAACGATCGGTGAACGCCAAAGCGAATCGCATCCCTCGCAATCTCACGCGCTCGATCTGTAATCCGAATGGTGCAAACTGTGTACGAGCTCGTCTCCTGCTCCGGGGCCAGTTCGAGGTCGTCAAAGACCAACTAGACGGCGATGCGTAGGGAATCATGCTTGTTGCTCTCCTTTAGGAGGGAGGCCTTCACCTTGTTGAGCTCCTTTCTAGGCCGCGACTCTTCATCACCTCTGTGCTGCGTCACATCGCCTCTCCGATAAACGTGTGCACGCCACCTCTGGCTGCTCCCTTGAAGGATGCTCTGGATGACAGTTTGCTCCATTCGATGGGCCAAGAACCGCCACAGGTAAGGAGGGATATGGAGCTGAAAATGCTCCCACAGCCAATTCACGCCCAGGAGTTCAAAGGTGGGCCCACCGATGGGTTCGCAACCGCTCCGGGGCACCTTTAGAGTGAGGGGTGGAAATGGATGGGCCTGCTAGCGGCCAGTATCCGGGCACACGAGCGCTGTAGGCATCCCAACCCATGTTTGAGTCTTGGTCGGTTCCTAGTCCATGGTTTTTCCTCAAAGAAAGGAAGCGAGCCCTTGGGACCGGTCGAACGGACCTAAGAACTATATGGATTGGCCACCAAGAATCTAGAGTCGGTCACCCGCTGACCTATGCCAGACCCCATGAACAGGAAGCTGAGGCCCCACTCGGACTAGCCCATTAACAACTCACCGAGCACCATGATTCGTTCATCGAGGAAAACATGGCACGGCTCAGCCCCTCCATTTTATCAAAAAAACGCTTGAGGGAGGACAATCGCAAGACGAGCTGACCCCTCGATCGGACCCCTACTATGCGTGGGGGCTCGAGGAAAGTTGGACTCGTAAGGAGAATGAATACACGGTCGTATGATGATGGCGGATCGATAGGATCCTAGGGAGGGATCAGAATCAAGAGAAATCTTTTTCGGCACCCCAAATCCTGTAGCTACATGTTCCTAGGGAGTCCGATCGCAACAGATGGGAATCACAACCCACCAAGGCATCCCGCGGGCAGTAGAAGATCGAAGCCCTCGAAGTCCCTCCATCCGAAAAAGCCTATGAAGGAGTATCCTACTCCTCCGTAGGCTCGGGGGCTACTGTCGGGTATCAGTATTAGGGATACCCAAAGAAGGGATCTGAGGACCGCGGACGATGACTCGCCTAGATAATCAAGGACATACTTCAGTCTCGACCAACCCCAAAAGGACGGTCTCTGTCTTGCCCGACTGTCGACAAAATCTTGTCGGCAGTCTACCGAGGGGTATACCCACGGTAGTAGATGAATTGGTGGAGGTGCGCATGATACGAACCAGATGGTAATAGAGACACAAGACACAAGATTTATACAGGTTCAAGCCGTCAGCTTGACGTAACACCCTACATCCTGTGCTCTGTTATTTTTTATTGATTGTGTATCAGATTTGATATCTCATCTAGGGGACCCCTGCCTCTCCTTATATACTCTGAAGGGGTAGGGTTACAAGAAAAATATCATATTTGGTATTATACAATAAATCACATCTTCATGTAGTCTTGCGGTGCACGCCTTGATCTTGTGGGCTGGGCCACATTTGGGGCGCGGCCCATGTCTTGTCTTGTGGGTACCGGGGGCCATACCCCCACACCGACCTTGAGGGCACGGGCCCCGTCTTGCCCGAACTCGATGGTACAGAAACCATCTCACCCGACCCTAACGGCACGAGCTCCTTCTCACCCGACCCCAAGGGTACGGGGGCCGTCACACCTGACCCTGAGGGCACGGGCTCTGTCCCGCCCAACCGTTGGGGCATGGGCTCCGTCTCGCCCGACAGGGACCCATATCTCCTCCAACCACTATGGGTCTGAGGGTATGACCTCGGGGTCAAACTTCTGACACCGGGAGGGAATCGGACATGTCTCAACGTGATCCGTGGCCACGTCAGGCCATGCCCAGGGGTTCACATCGCCAACAGTGACGGCTACGTGGTCGCTATGCTGCCTACTCCCCGTACGGCTGCTGACAGGCATGTCGGTTCACCACGCCGTCCGCCGGGACATGATGGGACGCCACGACCAGCTGATGACGCCGGGGCATGGGACCAGTGGTGAATAGGAGCCTGACGTGGAACCATCCCCATCACCATCTACAGCGCCGGTGGGATCCGCGTGAAGGAGAAGAAGGACCCGACGGCCCTGGAGTCCTTCTTCTCCCTGGCTTTTCTCCTTCTTTCTCTCTGTAACCTGCGCCTTCTCCTTCACCAATAAAAAGGGAAGCAGGACACCCCAAGAAGGGAGACAGCTAACAAGCACATGGCGAAACAAGCTCAGCAAGTTTCAACTCCATTTGATCTTTTCACTAGAGACTTGGGAACTTCTTCCTCTCTCGCTCGTTTGTAATCCCTACTACAAACCAGTGTCGGTAACACGAGCAGCAGCAGACTAGACGTAGGGACATTCTGCCCGAACCAGTATAAATTCTTGTGTCCTCCGAGCACACCATCTGGGCCCGACGCGCAGATACAAATTTACTAGCCGGTGATCCGATACACCGACAACTCTATTCCCAATTGCCTCTACAAATGGATCTCTAGAAATTGATTTGAGCCGCCTCTAAAAATAGGAGCTGCATAGTAAAATTTTTATTTTTCAAATGACTTTGGATGGAGAAATGATCAAAAAAAGTTGTAGGTCTCGAAAAGTTATGCAATTTTGTAGTTGACAACTTTTTTCTTTTGAATTCATCTATGCATGGAAAAATACGTTTGAAATTTTTTATATTTGAAATTCAAAATTTTGAAACGACCTCGGATATGATGTTGAAACGACCAAAACAAAAGTAGTAGATCTCGAGAAGTTATACAACTTTGTAGTTGACAACTTTTTCATCTGAAATAATCTATCTAAGGAAAATTATATGTGAATTTATCACATTTCAAATTTGATTTTTTCAAACAACCTTGGGTGGAGAAATGACCAAAATAAAAGTTGTATGTGGATCTCAAAAAGTTATGCAACTTGTAGTTGACAATTGTTTCCATTTGATTCATCTATGCATGAAAAATTACGTTTGAATTTCTTACATTTAAAATTCAAAATTTTCAAACGATCTCTGATAGAGAAATGACCAAAACCAAAGTTATAGATCTCGAAAAGTTATAAAACTTTATAGTTGATAATTTTTCATTTGAATTCGTTTAGGGTTCCAAATACTCATTTCAAAACCGGATGAATATAAAATGAGGAGAACCAATATTCAAACAAGTGTTGTATGGGTGAAGTGGTTAATTAGGGGATGAACGTGCGAGACCTAAGGTCATAGGTTTGAGCCCCCCCCATCGCAAGAAAGCGTGCAAACCGCCTCTACAAATCCATTTCATGACGGTAGAGTATATAACACGTGACACTAATCATTTGCAATCTTCCAGGCCAGATTGTCATGGACACAATAAGCTAACTAACGGATAAATGATTTGGAGATCCCACAGCTAAAAAAATTATGTTTTCTTAGCATCAAGTTTTTCTTTAAGAAAAATTATCATTATTTTTTCTTAATGCAACGCAGATGCAGCCACTCATGCACCCTTATCAAGTTATGAACGTAAGCTACTCCAACGAACAACTATGGAAACTAGCTATCTAGACCACCGTCTTGAGCCGAGGTTACAAATGTCACAGTCACAGCTGGCGTCTCATTGTTGGCAAGCATGTTTGCCTAATTACTATTGAAAGAAATGGCCTGGAGTTTAACCCATAAATATGGAGGGTGGATAGGGATTACAAATTATGTCCTTCAGCTGACAAGGTCTGATCCTGTGGTAATTTACCAATGAACTTATAAACTTCTTCATACTTCCATGCCTAAAACAACACGAACTATTTGATCTTCTTACACTATGTCAAAATAGGTCAATAGTGATGGGAGATAACACTCAATTTTGGCCGTCACACACGAGATGCATCATTAATAAATAGTAGAAAGAAATGATGGGATAGCTTTTGCATATATTGTTGGCCGTGTGATGGGTTTTATGGGACACCTGCTTCCATCCAAGGTGGGTCTACACGGAGGCTCGGTACAGGGGGTCTGCACCCCTTTTTTCGCCTTGACACCCCGTGACCCCATCGCTGAGACAATGGACCGCCGATCAATACACCCGCCCTCGCTGCTAGTGGGCCCATGTAGCCCTGGGGCCACTTGCTAAAACTAGTGTTTAGACGAGTGCATATGCATGCCTACCATTGCAATCACATGCATCTTTATGAGTTTGTGGTAGCCCAGGTGAAACGGAAAACCAAGAAGGAGCTAGGGTATTGCATGCACATATAGATACATGCATGCAATCAGAACCGAGAGGTAGGGAGGGAAGCTCTCATGGCCACACACTTACATGTCCTTTTTGCAATATGATGTCCTATACATATGACCAACAAATATGTCATTAGTTCTATAAGCAAATAAAGCTGCCATCCCCCTCCATCAGCACCAATAATCCCAATACCAACCACGTCCATTACCAAGAAAATGAAGACCGTGGTGGTCCTCTTCGTGTTGGTCCTCACACTCATCGGTGGCGAGGCAAAGAAGGCACAAGAAGACACTTGCAAAACTCTCTGTCTAGACAAGAAGCTTAAGGAGCCGGCCTGCAAGGAATCCTGCGCTCTCAACAAGCGCTTCAAAACGGTGTGGATCGAGGCTGTTCAATGCTCGTTGAAATGCAGCAAGAAGCACGGCCTTGGCTCTCCCGCCGCCAAGTCTTGCGACGAAGGATGCAAAAAAAAGTACGAGGATAAAGTGGCGGAGGTCACTGCTAGCTGCGACGCGGTTTGCAGTAAGGTGGAGAAGGACCCGCTTGGTATTGAAAAATGCAAGAAGATATGCACTCCGGCCCTCATCTACAAGGAAATTCGGGAGGCGTTGCATTGAGCTATCTATACGTCACCGGGCACCGGCTGGCCACATGTCTGGAAGGTGGTTTTTTTGCCCTTAAGGGCATGTGCTCCCAGCACACCCACCATATATGGTTAATCATTTGATGAATATGGACCAAACTACCTATTAATTTGGTATTTTCTTCTCTAATTTGGTTTTGTTCAAATCGCAATCAATCAAAGGATCCATTGATATATATGGTTTCATCGGCTGCTC
The DNA here is from genome assembly GCA_904845875.1 of Miscanthus lutarioriparius. Lineage (NCBI taxonomy): Eukaryota > Viridiplantae > Streptophyta > Magnoliopsida > Poales > Poaceae > Miscanthus > Miscanthus lutarioriparius. The sequence continues at coordinate 52,489 of CAJGYO010000239.1, forward strand.
GACAGGCCAGTACAATGTAATGTCACACAGTTTTGTAATTTTTTTGTTTGATTAAATAAATAAAAGGGCATGTTGGCATTTACCACTAAATAATCTTTGGCTCTATTTTCCACGCATTGAGTGAACGTCCATGATCATGCACAGATTTTCTTCTCTTATTAGGTAAACAATTTACGGATGTATGTGGCTAAGAAAGTTTACTACAATCATAAAACAAAGAAACTAGTGCGAATAGGTTGGTAAAGGGGTAAAGATGATGAAAATGCAAAAGAATCTAAAGTAATGATTTTCCATTATAAAAAATACATGCATTATTAAGAGGCAACAGACATTGGGCGTCCTACCGAATGCATGCATATCAGTGACAGAACCATCAAGATGTTTCAAAGTGGTGGAATGCAATCGCCACAACACCAACCGTGAAGATGTTTCAAAGTGGTGGAACGCAATCGCCACAACACCTGGATGACCGGTAAAAGCAATTTGATCCTTGATGCTTCTTGTGACTTGGGAGAATTATTGTTCGCCTACAGAAGAGTGGGCCTGTTAGAGTGCACAGTTAGCGACGGCGACAACGCACGTGGTGAGCACGGCTCTTGTGGTTGAGCGAGAAGAGGAAGGATCGACATGCCCTGAAGGTCCAACGGCTACACTACTGGAATCTCGCATTTTTCTATATGTGCGAAAACACATAGAAAAATGCGAATACCGTCAGAAAAATATTTTTCTGACGGTGTACCCTCAGAAAAATACCCACAGAAATATAATGACAGAAAAATTCAATTGTTCTGTGTGTTCACCGTCAGAAACAATTTTTCTGTGGGTGTTACACGCACAGAAAAATTGCGTTCGCCCAGATTAAAACTAATTTTTCTGTGTGTTAATCCACACAGAAAAAAGAAATAAACGCATAAAAAAACACATGTTTTTTCTGTCGGTCTAGGTGAACTCACAGAAAAATTCATTTCGCCCAGATTAAAAAAAATATTTATGTGTAGCCAGCCTCACAGGAAAAAAGAGTTAAACACACAAAAAAAATTATTTTAAAACAGTAGCAACAGCATATTAAAATATATATTTTCTATACAACACTTTCTGTGCAGGACCAACAAGGTTTCATTCAAATAATACACAAATCAGTAGTTCATCATGAATGGAGTCAACACTTATGTCAAAAATAGACGATGATAGGCTGCCTCCGCCTGCCCGCTGCCTGCCTGAGCCTGAGCCTGACCTCGGGGACAGGAGAAGGCCACCGGAGCTTTGCATTGCCAGCAGCAGCCCAGTCACAAGAAGCACACACAATGTATTCTGAGTTCATTCAGGTTCACGTGATGTGATTTACCTCGGTCTAGGACTCCGTCAGGAGCGGGACGACGACTTCCGTCGTGCCCAGCCTGCTCATGCTGAGAACCTTCAATCAAAGACAAGCAATACAGATCAGCAGACGAGAGGATGGTAAGCCAGACAGCATGGAACAGAGGAATGGTGGTGGTGGTGGTGAGCGAACCTTCACCTGCAGTTGGAGAAATTTGACGTATTCGATGATCTCTTCAAGCATGGATGCCTTGTCAGTCTGCATAGGATAAACGCAGGTTTCAAAAACTGATGTACTATAGTCGACTATTCTTTGACAAGAAATAGTCGAAGAGGATGCAATCGAGTACCCTGTTGGAGTTTGGAACGAGCTCCTGTAAGTTCTTCAGTTGAAACCTTTTTCTGGCAAAAAAAAACATTTATCCACTTGAATCTTCAGCATGGAATGGATTTTGTTACTTTTAACTTCGATTATTTTTTCCCTTCTAGCTTCTAGTATTTCATCACACTTCCAAGTGCATTTTTATATATCAGTTTCCATATTAACATTTATTGGAAATTGGCAGTTTGGAAATTGGCAGGACAGAATAATTATATACCTAAACAAAAGAATGTGCTATGCATTACTTCAAATGGATTAACTAGTTGCACAATACTATAGCTAATGCATCTTTTCTGTTTAGTAAGTGAAAATAAAAGAAATGCTTGAAAATTAAAGTACAAAAATGGAAGGTTAAGAGAATTATAAAGCATATTACGTTATGATTCACTATCTTATTTGATACCTCCTGCCGAAACATAATAAAATTAAGAAACATGAGTCATAATCTAGTAGATTTATTGATCAATTCAACAGTTCATCCCAAATATATAAAAAAGGACAATTTTCCTTAGCATACAGGTGATGAACTGTCAATAACTCAAAGAATAGAATGCATTTTAATCCTATAAAGAATACTCGGTACAAATAATCTCTCTGCAGTCAATACACATGCTTCGGGCCAATAGGAAGAAGTACCTCAGATGGGTGTGTAGTGAGAAAGAATCCGACAGTAGGTGCAAACTCATTCCCATGCCTAAAAGTGTTCAGATTTTAGACAAATGGTCAGTGCACTATATCATTCTCTATTAAATGAAGACATGGCATTACAGAAAAGGACATCAGAACACATTGCAAATGGAAGTAAACCAAATAGAGCATGCACACAAATACTCAACCATTTCACACAGCGCCAAACAGTTTTAAGAATGTTAAAAGGCTGGATGAAAACAATCAAGAGAAAGTGAAAATGGTAGTAACTTGGCAGCTAACTTCCAGATGTCAAACTACAAACCTAAGTACAGCAGCATGAACACTATACTACATGGTTTATATCAGCAATGCTTATATCAGCACATCTACCATACACTAAGAAAAACACTAAAGACAGCTATGATACAAATCAGAGAGCATCCTATTGAAGTCAAATGTTGAGAGAATCACACTTTGAGGTGCTACGCTAATTAGCGATTTCACAAAAAAACATCCAAATTATTGCTAAGAAATAAGGGATTTCAACAGGATAGGCATGTAGACACATAAGCATAGTAGTATTGTCAATCTAACATACTCTTGCAAGTGAATAAAATAAGTTTCTAAATAGGCCATTTGACATTGCTAACCACCTTGCAAGTGAATCATACATATTCAAATCAGATTGTTATATGGCAATAAAATAAGCTCATATTTATCAAGTGCAAGCAGTCGGTTCTTACTACTGATTTTACAGTTGGGGTCATCAAAAGTTGAGAAATCAAGTGCCAATCTCAGACTCTAAAAAGGTTGGAACAATGTTAGGCCAATTCAAAATCAGTAAGGTATGCACTAGTAGAAGTGTACAGTCTGATCATAGTGGCTTATCAATGACTCACATACAAATCATGAGGATGGCACTACCAAGAACTAATAAGTAATAACATATAAAGCAAGATACAGATCATGGTATGTACACCACAAACTTTCTATATCAGTTGACTTCAGTTTATTAATTGGACAATTATAAACACTAGGAGCATGCTTTCCTCGATTCATGTAATAAAGAAACCAAATGATTGTGCCAATCTGTCGGCACACTAGTGATCAGAGAATGAAATCGAACCATTTGTAAGTTGTAACCTACCTCTAGCTGAGAACATCCATTGAGCAATTCCTGTAGATCAGAGAAATTTACCACCAGTCCCCTACATGCACCAAGAGAGTTGAGAGAAAGCACCCTGCGTCCGTAGGAAAACGTGCATTCAATATCATAATAGCATACCGTACGACTGAAGTACCAATTCAAACAGAGCGGATGTTATACAAGCAAACAGTGAAGACATTGCAATTGACACAAGCAAGCCTCAGACGGCACACAGATCCATGTCATATGTGCCATGCCATTGTTTGCCGCAGGAAGCTTCACTCATCCTAGTTAAGTAGCAAACAGAACAAAATATCTTAAATTGCTATATCTACTTAAATGGAAATGAAAACTCACAAAATATTCCACTGATTGGGGAGGCTGGAGTAGTGGAGGTGGAGCGGCTTCAAAGCCAGCAGATCAAGATAATTCATAGGAAGTGCATGCTAAGGTGCAGGACAATTCCACTGATTGGGGAGGCTTTGCTTGGAATGCTAGAGATGGAATTGGACGACCAAATGCCAAGTCTAATGCTGGATCCAGTTGGGGTGAGAAAGATAAGATGGAGTCTGATGAGCATCTGAAAATCCCAAAAGAATCAGACACATGGAGTAATCTGCCGTAGAAGACTCCTGGGGTAATCTGGCTGCAACACCAGTGGGCAATTCAGATGCTAAGCAATCAGATTATTGGGATGGCTGGAATGTTGTGCCTGCTGAGAACTCACAAGGTACTGCTCAATGGAAAGAGATAGTTGATTCTAGTAACAAGGACTGGAAAGCAGATGGATGGGGTGCCAAATCTGGTAACCGGAGCAGCCAAAGAAACAATCCTGGGAGACCTCAAGGAGACCGGATGAGAGGGCTCCACCTCCACCAAGACAACAGTTTGAACTAACAATAGAGGAGAAGAACATTCTTCTAGAAGTTGAACCCATAATATTCCGTGTGAGAAGTTGAGTAATCTTGAGTGGTTTGTCACATGAATGCAATAACAGAAAGCTAACATGGTAGAATGGGCAAGTTTTCTTATACGAGAAAGATGTCTAAAAAAATATGTAGACCAAAATAGATGTAGGTACAGTTCAGTAATGGTCTTGTGACAATGGAAATGACTGCACATACATAGCATTTTAATACAATAGAGAATTAAGTAATGTGAAACGCTAACCCAAGATAGATTGAGAATTAAGTAATGTCAAAAGATTAGAGTTTTACCTTATTGGCAAGGATTCCAGTATCACACCACTGCAGTTGAGCGCAGCAGTAGCACTTTCAGCCTGGAAATTAAGAAACAAATGGATCTTATTGAGATGGGGTTTTATTTCTTGAAAAAAGAGGAGAAACAACAATTACTCCTATGTTACAACAAAAGCACCATCTAAAGGACCCATCTTTTACAAATATATTGAATTAAGCATTGCCTTCAACAAATAATCAGCACGGGAAAGCTCAAGAAAGTAAGGCATTGCAAAGGATCAGTTATATACTAGCACAGAGTAGTGATGATATCTCAAAATAATAATAAGAAGAAAAAAAACAGGTCACGAGCGCTAAACAAAACATAATGACAAGGCACAGGTATTAACAGTTCTACTAGAGTTAGGACCCACTTATAGTACTCGAAGTCTCAGTCTTAAACAGTCAGCGTAGATTAGCACGCAAAATTACACATTTGAACAACAGACCTTAACTCGGAGGCACTGACCAATCAAATCACTCAAACCAGCAACAAGTAAAGCTTTGTTTGAGAAAACAAAGATCCAAAATCATTGTTCTAATGTTCTCCAGTTTCGGCTCAAAAATGATAGGTTGTGAAACTGTTCTCTACCTAATTAATTTGGGTGATGAGAGCTAAGCTCAGTACATAGGACAAATCCTCTTGCACATCCATTTCCACCTCAAATAATTTGGGTTTCTAAAGCTGAAACACTACCTGTCTAGAAACTAAAATCAGTGATGCAAATTTCTTCTTTGTGAACAGCACAGGAATATTCTACTGCAATGAAACTTATTTGCATGCTTCTCAAGCATATTCTTAGCATTTTAGTATTTGGAGACGATATAATGTGTCCTCACCCATCAAACAATGCTAAAAATAGGAGCGTGCTTTTAATTCTAAAAATAGCACACATGTGACAGGTTAATTAAACATGAACCAGGTTTGAGCAACTGCAGCTCAGACACATTGATCTATCGATCCACCCCCCAAATCGAATCCTAAACCGAGCACAAAAACCCAAATAGATTACGTTAGCTAGGGTTTGGGTGCTCGGTTTCAAGGGAGAGCAAAGGGGTGGGCGCATACCTGGTGGGTGCTCGTCGTTAGCGAATGTCGAAGGCCCGACGAAGACCAGGGTGAGCGCAGATCTGGAGGAGGGAGTCGACGCCGGCTGGAGGAGGGAGGCAGCGCCAGCTGGATGTGGGTGGAGGGAAGGGCACCGGTTGGATCTGGTAGGAGAAGGAGGCGCCGCCGGCCGATCTGGAAGAGGGAGGCGCCGCCATCCGGTCTTGCACGGGCAACCACCGCCGTCTTTCGAGGGAAGGGAGGGGAGGAGTTGTAGTGGAGGAGGGGGTGGTGGCCTCACCGGTGGAGGAGGGGGTGGCCGCCGCGACGGAGGAAGAGAGGAGGGGGTGGCCGCTGCGAGACCAGGAGCGACGGGCGTGGTCTCGGGCGGGTGCGGCCGGCACGTTTGGGATAGGGATGGGCGGCCGCGTCTGGAGATAGGTTTAGGGGTTTTTTTGTGTATATGTTTTTTTGTGCGTGTATATAGTTTTTCTGTGAGTTTTGAAAAGACCGACAGAATAATGTTAATTTTTCTGTGTGTATTGACACGCACAGAAAAATCACGCAATTTTTCTGTGGGTTTTAGAATATTTCTGTCGGGATTTTTGAAACGCACAGAAAAATTACGAATTTTTCTGTGAGAAAAACGCACAGAAAAATTTATCACCCACAGAAGTATTCGAGTTTCCAGTAGTTCTAGTATACTTCATCAGCGAGGTACTCCCTGACTCCAAAATTCGCTACCCGCGGGTTCAGATGCTGCTATACGCCATTCTCATGCTAAATGCAAGCTACACCACTACTTCAATTTCTAGATGTCACATATTACGAAGAGATCATACGTGCACATATATGATGTGACAGACATTTTGTTAATCAATCTCTAGATTAAATTATCCCTGAATTTGCCTAGAAATCTAACAAGTAGTAGGTGCAGAACTTGCTGTTTACTATGTCCATCCACTCCCTTCTAGCCTCCTCAGGGGTGAGCTCCATGTTCTCCGATGAGGATGTGGCTCGCTGCCACGCGTGCAGCTCCCTCACGGCCACCTCATCCTCCTCAGGGGTCATGTCTTTCTTGATGTTGAACGTCGCGCGGATCTCCTCAGGCGTCTTGCCCTCAATTACGTCGGCGACAGCCCGACAAGCGAGGTCCTCTAGCCCCTGGATTTCTAGATAGCGTGCAGCCTGAAAGTTAGGGATCCAAGATGACAAGGCCAGGGTGTCAGAAAGAAGGACCAGTGAATATGCATTCAAGCCGTTCATATATATGTATAAAGTTTAACTAACAGCGCACTGATGCTGAGAATTGTAAACGCACAGCTAGTACTAGCTCAGCCCATGTGCATGCAAAAGGCATCGATCCATACCATACATAATATAGCAGAGTATGTATCAAACATGAAGTGATCATCATGCGTTCGCACCGTTACAGGCAGAGCTATTTGCATTGTGCATATGTACACATTTGAACACAAGGGTACGATACATATAATGGCAAACTAAACATCACCTCGATACATTACCGAACTTAGGGCTTATTTGATTGCACTTCGATATACCCCAGTTCACATCATCAGTTGAGAGGGACCCCAAATCCCTCTCATAAATTGGAGTGCAGCCAAACAATGCAAGTACTTATTAGGTCTTGTTTGGCTGCACTCTAATCCATCCAATCCACATGTATTAGGGTGAAAATTTAGATTGGAATCAACTACCAGCGCAAACTGTAGCTACCGAAACAACTGCCAAGAGCAACTTTATATAGATCTCTTAGGTTATCCACTAATAGAATTTCTGGTCTCTTCGGTTGGATAGGAGGAGAAAGCTATTTCATTGAGCGTGTATCATGTTGTATATATATATAGGTACGTGAATCAAATGAAGTTGTGAAGTAAGCTAAGAGTGGGAGAAGACGGGCAGGATTGGAGTGCTGTAGCCTACGTACCATGGTGAGGTGGTAAAGTGTGTTCAGGTCAACCTTGACGAAATCTGCATCCCAGCTCTTCAGTTCCTCGGCTAAAGCCTCGGTGTTGGCTGCGGCGCCGGCGGCATGGGGAACGTGCTTGTAGCAGTAATCCAAGACTTTCTCAAGGATCCTGGACTTGACCTCGACAATCGGGATGCTGCTGGTACGGCTGGACTTGACCGGGAACATGATCGTCGGCGACTTCCTCGCCGCCACCCGATCCATCTCGAACTCCACGCCGTCCGAGCTCTTGAATTTGATCTTACCACCCTCCGGCGCCGGAGGAGCCGGTATGTCAACCGTCTGAACGACCTCAAATACCTGACCGTCGAGGAGCTTGACCATCTTGTTGCCGCCATCCATCCATGACGCCACGACCGCCGTCTCGTCCACCTGAACGAACGGGCCCTGCTGGATCCCTGGAGCCTCAAGACTCTCTTCCACCCCTCCATCACTACAGGAAACTGGCTCTTTGCCGACTGCAATTTTCTTTGCCAACTGTTTTTTTTCGACACTCGGCAAAGAGGTCCCTTTGCCAACTGGAATTTCCTGCGATCGGCAAAGCAGGATTTGCCGACGCTCTGGCTTTGCCGATCGCCAGGCAGTTGGCAAAGAATTGCAATCGGCAAAGGCGGGCCATGGTTGACGCCATCCACACCGTCACCTTTGCCGATTGCCACTCCGTCCCGCGATCGGCAAAAGCGAAAGCTTTTGCCAATCGCCATCCTCCACGGCGATCGGCAAAGAATTTTTATTTTTTGATTTTCGATCTCGGTTTTTGTGTTGCCTTGATCTGATAAGTACATGATATATTCAAGTTTGGGATCATTTTGATTTATTTTGCTATATTAGTAGATTTTTTACATTTCTTTAGCCACAACGCCTCCATTTGAGCTAACTTTCTTACATGAAATAATGGAATCCGGCGATTTGAAAAGATATTCATGATGTTTGGAGCATTTTGAGGCGCTTGATGCGGGGCCTCGCGTAAAAAAATTTTTCGACACGTGTTGGTGTTCTTGCGTTCCGACACCTGAAACCACCAGCGTGAATTTCATTTTAAATTTTATAAAACACGGCCTCAACATACTCCAAACAACATGAATATCATTTCGCTCAATCGCTGGATTCCATTATTTCATGTACCGCAGCTCAAATGGCGAGTCATTGGCTAAAAAATCAAAGAAATGTAAAAAATCAATGGAATATAGCAAAATAAATCAAAATGACCCCAAACTTGAATATATCATGTACTTTCATCAGAGCAAGGCAACACAAAAAACTAGGATCAATCGAAAAAAATTAATTCTTTTTGTCGCCGCCATCAAGGGGATTATAAAGAGCTTTTCGCCATCGCTGGGGAGGATGGCAATCGGCAAAGAATTTCGAGAAAAAATCAAAATAACCTTTGCCAATCGCCAGGAGCAGAGCAATCAACAAAAGTATTTTAAAAAAATTAAAAAATAATTTTTGAAAAAAAAAAATAATAGACCTTTTGATCATTTGCATCACATCTTTGGCGGCAAAAAAGGGAAAAAAAAAAAAAAAAAAAACGTCGCCTTATCCGGCTCGGCCGCCCTCCCTCCCCAAAATCCCCTTGCCGCCACCAGCCGCCCATTGTCGACGCGTCCTTGGCCGCCCACAGCCAGCGCATCCCCCGCCTCCCTCCCTCCCGCCCTCCTCTCTCTCTCTCGGCGTGGATCCTCCTCCTCCTCCCGTCCCCTCCCCCCGTGGCGCTGGCGCCCTCCGTCTGTGTGGCCCTCCCGACAGCCCCCCCTGTGGTCCCTCCCGCTGTGGCGCCCTCCCATGGCGCTGTCTCCTCGTGGCGCCCCATGGGCTGGTCCCTCTCCCGTGGGCCCTCCCTGTGGCCCTCCCATGTGGCCTCCCCCGGCGCCCCACTGGTCCCTCCCGTGGCGGCCCTCTCCCCCCCCCCAGCTGGGCCCCTCCGGCCGCCCCGCCAGGCCCAGCCCCTCACCGTGGCCCGCCCGATCCGGCCCCGCCCCCTGTCTGCCAGCGTGCTGGCTCGGCGTCGGCCATGGCCTTGCCAGCAGCTTCCGGCTCCCGCCTCGGCGCCGTGCTTGCCCGCCCGATCCAGCGTGCCCGCTCCGTCCGCCGTCCGCCTGTCCGCTGCGCCGTCCGCCGTCCTGGCGCCGTTCGCCGTCTATTGCTGCCTGCGCTCGCTGCTGTCCTCGCCCGCCGCCATTGCCTCGCCCGCGCCTCCTCGCCTCGGCCGCTGCGTCCTCACCTCGCCGCTTTCACTGCCTCACCTCATCGTCTCGCGCGCCCTCTGCTCCGGTGACGGGTGACGCCGTCCGTGACGACGAGGTAGTAGTACTACTAGTAGTAGTAGTTTACTTTGTTAATACCGCTTATATTCTTCGCATGGATTGGAAATACATTTGTGGTTGTCGGCCATCGTATGCGTGACATGTATATGTGTTTGTCGGCCATCGTGTCGTCTTTTTCTTGCAGGTTTGGTAACCTTCCCGTACAGGGGAGGTGCTGCCGAAAATTTTCGTTCTCACTAATTGTTTTTCTTTTTCAGGAGGGCTCCCATTGGAGGCTAGCCGGAGGAGCATGACTTCAACCTTCGCCGCTAGCCTTTCTTCATCGGCACTGCGGTATGACCCTCTTTCCGCCACATGTAGTCATAGGTCGCGTTATTTCCGGTTAGGCGTCTCCGTCAAACGGATACGGTTGGAAGTATGCGTTCTTCGCATATGTATAACCGTATCCGCTTCGGATTGTCCACGTTATTTGGACAGCGAGGAGGATGCAGAGACGAGGTTAGCTCCATGTTCGCTCCCGTCCGAAAGTCGAGTTTGGCGGAGACCTCCCGTTGTTCTCTGGATACACACTCTCCCCATCGGGACGTGTATCGGGAGAACAGCGGAGAAGGTCTTCACCGAAATTCGTCTCTGGACGGGAGCGGAGCATGGAAGCTAACCTCGTCTCTTCACAAGATGCTCGGTGGGATTAGGACCTATCCTTCACCTATTAGATGGTAGGAGCGCGTTGTAGATGCACTTGCTGGTTTTATCACATGTTAACATTGCCGCATGATGAGCATGGGTGACCGTGAGTGGATGTACTCGGGCTTCGCAAGTAAGAGCCACGAATGGATCGGGGACGACCGAGTTCCGGAGCATGCATTTGGCCCAAATTTGCTAAAGGGTCGATTCGGATGCCGTGTCCCCGCAGGTGAAGTGCAGGAACAAGAAGAAGAAAGTAAAGGCTCAGGTGTTGAGAGATCTATTCAAGCACGGGTTCGTTCCAAACTATACCCGTTGGCGCCACCATGGTGAATACCATCCTATTAGGGACGAGGTGGTGCGACCCGTCCTCGAGGAGTATGATGGCGATGCCGGGATGGCAGACATGATGGCAGACTTCCACGAAGCACGGTTTGGCGAAGGAATGGATGTGGAGGAAGATCCGGAGCAAACCGCGAAGGCCTTCTACGACATGTTGGAGTCGACACAGAAGCCCCTTCACGAGAAGACAAAGCTTACGCAACTGGATGCCGTCTCACGTCTGATAGGGTTGAAGTCGCAGCTGGGCATTAGTCGAGACGGCTTCGATCTCGTGTTGAGCATTATTGGGGGACTGCTTCCGGCAGATCATGTCCTGCCGACGAACACCTACGCTACACAGAAGCTCCTTCGTGCACTTAAGATGCCGTATGAGGGGATCCATGCTTGTCCAGAAGGGGTGCGCCCTGTTCGTGGGAGACCTCGAGGAAGCAAAAAACATGTCCGAAGCGATGCCTCTAGGTTCGTGTTGGTAGAAGGCTCTGATGGCAGCATGAAATAGTCTAAGGTCCCCGAGAAGGTCGTGACGGCACCTTCCTTTCCTATCGAGGCTGCAACAATTGTTGTATATGACGGAGGAGTCCAAAAGCAGATGACGTGGCACAAGAATGGCAAAAGATACCATCGACAAGATGTACACCGTGATGGACGGTGATGCATGGAAGCACTTCGATAACATGAATCTGTCAAGGCTATGGAGGTTTCGGAATGTACGCGTGAAGGCCGGCAACATGATGGGTTCAACCCGTTTGGAATGATGGCGGCCCCATACACTTGCTGGCCCGTGTTTGTGATCCCCTCAATCTCCCCCGGCGTCATGTTTGAACCTAAGAACGTGCTCTGATTACCGATAATACACGGACACCCGGCGACAATATGGGTGTGTTCATGCAGCCGGTGTGGGATGAATTGGAACTTGCTTGGGAAGAGGGGGTACTCACGTCGACCAAGACTCTGAAGAGGAACTTCAGAATGCATGTGTGGTACCGGTATTCAATGCATGACTTCACGGCGTATGGCTTATTCAATGGTGGTGTGTTCACGGAAGTTCCTTGCCCGACATGCAAGGCGGATGTGATGTTCACTGGTGGCCAAGGGCGGCAAGTTTTCTTCTTTCGACAAGCATCGCCAATTCTCTGCCCGAGAACCATGAATTCAGGCTAGATGTAAAGCACTTCACGAAAGGCGTTCAAGTCATCGGCCCCATTCGCAGTTAAGAGCCCCCCGCCACCGCCCTTGCCGACATACTGTGCTCTCGAACCCGAGGAAGCAGGGTGGGTTTAAGGGATATGCTCGGGACCACATGTGGACTCATATATCGGGCTTGACTAGGCTCCCCTACTTCAAGGACCTTCTTCTTCCACACAACATCGATGTAATGCACACAGAAAAGAATGTGGCCGAGGCACTCTGGGCAACACTCATGGACGTTGGCAAAAAGTCGAAGGACAACGTCAAGGCTAGACTGGACCTGGAGATGATCTGTGATAGACCAAACCTAGTGATGAAGACCCCTGCGCCCGGCAAGAAATGGAAAAGGGGCCGCCGATTACATCTGAAAAGGGCGATAGGAAGGAAGTTCTGATGGATCAAGACGTTAAAGTTCCCGATGGGTATGCGGCGAATCGAAGGGGGTGTGAACTTGCGACTATGAAAGTCTTAGGGATGAAGAGCCATGACTTCCACATATGGATTGAGCGGATCCTTCCTGCGATGACCCGGATACCTCCCAGAGCATGTGTGGCGCGGCCCTGGCAGAGTTGAGCTTCTTCTTCCGCCACTTTGTGCCAAGGAGTTGTCTCGGGATGTTTGTGTTGAATCGGAGAAGGCTGCACCTCTGTTGCTCGCAAGTTGGAGATGATATTTCCACCCGGCTTCTTTCTCGTCCATGCAAAGATCTCGATCTTGCACCTACTGCGCAGAGAGGCACGGTTGGGGGTCCGTCTGCAGCCCGTTGGTGCTATCCAATCGAGAGGTGTCTAAAGCTTCTTGGAAAAATTGTAGAAATAAAGCCAAGATTGAGGCTTCCGTGGGAGAGGCCTCCGTTCTAGAGGAGGTGTCGACCTTCACACAAAGCGTATTTATAATCGAGAAGCTTCCCAAAGATGCACAATCCAACCCCTCGTTACAACACTGACGAGAACTCATCGATACTCAGCCTTTTCCAAGGGGATCTCGGGAGTGGAAGTGTAGGTACCAACAAGCAGTTGAACCATCAGGAGTGGCAGACTATCATGTTCACATTGTTGATCAACCTTGATGAAGTGATTCCTTATCGTAAGTAAGTTCTCAATGAGCTTGTTACCACGCCGTCACTATCCTCCATCTATCATGGTCTCGACCTCTAGTTTCTTCCTTCTTTCGTGGAATTTATTAGTCAATCTTTGGAGAGGCAATAGGGCTCCTACCGAGCAAGAAGAAGACAATCTTCTTAGACACGGTGTGCCCGATTTCATCTCCTGGTTCTGCATAAAGGTACCAACCAACTAACCTCTTTCCGACTTTGTGATTCCACTTTGCTCCCTGAGCGAGAGTTGTAACGATCTCCTACCCTTGCGAGGCCCAAACGGATGCGAAATGAGCGATGAATTGAAACAGGTGGCCGTGGCTTCTCCCGTAGGGTGAAGTCATTCACCGCTTATGATGTGAATGGCTATCGCCGCACGCGAGAAGCTACGAGGAGAGTCGACCCAACCTAAAAACCATGTGTCTGCGGAGTTCGTGACGCTTGCAAGACGGATGGGAAGGACTACTACGGCATAGTCGAAGAGATATACGAGCTCAACTTTAAGGGTGCCGGGACTTTAGCGCCGGTGGTATTCAAATGCCATTGGTTCGATCCTGATATCACGAGGAAAGACCTTACGATAGGTCAAGTCGAGATTCGACAGGACTCCAGCTATAAAGGAGACGATGTCTACATTGTGGCCAACCGAGACGCCACGCAAGTTTATTACCTCCCATGGGCATGCCAAAAAGATGAGAAGCTTGCGGGGTGGAGCCTTGTGCATTTGGTGTCGCCGCGTGGCAAAGCGCCTCTCCCAAACGACAACGATTACAACTTTGACCCAAGCACCGATGAGTTCTATCAACCTGAGGGGCTAGAAGGTACCTTGGAGATCGACATTGGTTCGCTCATGGGCATGGAAGTAGACAACGAAATCAATGAGGACGAGGGTGAGGAGGTGCAGGATGCCAGGGACTTAAGAATGCTTGAGCGATGGCAGATGCAGCGCGATGGAGTTGTCCAGGAGGAGGTACATGATGATGACTATGGAGACGATGAGGATGATGATGACAGTGATGACTTAAGGGAGCTCGACAATATTGATAGCGATGACGACGATAGTGATAGAGATGACGACTCCACGCCCGAGATATTGCCGTTCGCGGAGATAATTATGAGGCCATGTAATACTATATTGTTATTATTATGTTCCTTTACAAGTACTTGTCATTTATTTATGCTAACAGTTTTGTTCTTTGTCATTGCGAGCACTTGACAAAATGTTAAAGTGACGGACGGCGGCGGCGGCCGCAAGATCGAAGCAAAGACGCTCGGCGCATCGAGTCCCCCCGCAGGAGACCGCCGACGACGAGGAGGAGGAGGAGGAGGTGTTGGTGCGCGGGTCATCCAAAGAGGGGTCCCACTTCAATGAGACGCCGCCAGCGCATCAGAGGTCATTGTTCTCGTCCTCGCAGGGGGGACGACGTCGCGTGACGACAGAGATGGCGGCGGCGACGATGACGACGACGACGACGACGACGCGCCTACACCAAAGCGAGGCAACCCGACTTCGTCAGCGTGGCTAAAAGGTGTACTCGCGTGGGCCCACGCAGCTTCCTAGGGTGCGGCCGCAATTCCACCAAAGTGTTCGGTGATCACACCCGTGGGCGGGACGTAAGTAACCATTATTGATTTCACTACTTGTTCATATGACATGTCAAAAATCGAGGCGAAGACTAACAATTGTTCTTAATGACTCGTGCAGTTCTCGGAAGATTGTGAGTGGAGCAGGTCAAGCACGCCATATCAATGGCATCCGGGGCCTCCGATTAGGAGGAGTACCACCGCCTTGTCAACGTCAACGGCGAGATGAAGGTGCCCACCAAGTGGTCCCACTTCTACCTCGCCGAGGAGGGTGGCGAGACCATGCAAAGATAAAGAGGAGTTTTGGGTGAGTCTTTCATCGCACCGCATTGCTAAATAGTACGATTCGCCGGACTTCTTGCAAAAAGGAAATGCTACATGATGTGTCTGTGCGCGGACTTCTTCACGTGCGAGGAGGGTAAAGCGCCAAAGCGGCGCGCAGCAGGAGGCGGTCTGCAAAGATCGCCTCAAGGACTGTACCATGAGGCGGCGCGACACAAAGCCATCCGCGACTTCCACGCCAACGTGCTTGGAGAGAACATCAAGAAGCCCCAAATCCGCCGGAAGAATGAACTCGAGGGAGGCCGACCTCACCCAAGCGCAATATCGAAAGGTGTAATTAAGTATGACAATATTCGCTCAGATTCCTTCGGTGAAACATTACACTAATCTTCTCGCATGTCAAATACTTGATGTCATGCGTGTGTGTCCGTCGTGGTGCGACAAACCACGTGGAATCTTTGGATGGAGATTGTGCGCATGTGGCGCATACGGATGAGGCGTGACGCAAGCGCGCCCGACCGTGGGAACCGCCGCAGCAGATGCGAGGGGTGTCACACCACCAAGGGAATCGCCCCCCCCGATTCGCGACAAGATGGGTATGCGTCCGTTCATGTCTTAATCCTTGCGCTTAATTGTCAATACTTGTAACCATGTTTGTGTTTTCAATGCAGACCGACGCACGCGGTGGGCAGGAAATCAACGAAAGTACACCGCACTACCTCCTCTCTCACAAGGGCAAGGTGACGGATCCGAACAACGTCTACAACCCGGAGGACGGGACCGGCGCGTACACCAACCCCACCGCCACGAGAAGGCCACCGAGTACACCGTCGCGGCTCGCCGGCCGCTTACGGGAGATCGTTCGACCCACCGCCGAGCCCTCGGACACGAGACCTCCTGCAGAGGTTGGGACCAGGAAGCAAAGACAACCGCTACTACATGGCCCTGGCGCCCTCGACCCGTCCGAGTTCCCCACGGCGACCGAGTTCGATCCACGCCCACGAGCTCCGGCGACATCCTCAGAGCGCCCGGCGGCGGTCGGCGTCACGGTAAGTGCCGTTTGCTCATCATTCACTGCGTTCAAGCTTTTGTACATACAATCAACACTGCGGATGTAATATTGCAGGCCCAGATGGAGGCCAAGATGGAGGAGAGGATCGTCACGTTGCACGCGCAGATGATGGCGCAACAGATGGCTTACCAGCAAAGCCTGCAGCAGCACTACAACACTCAGATGCAGAACATGGCCAGCTTCTTCCAGCCCATGCAGACGCCCGGGGCGTCTACACCGCCTCCTCTTCCAATGTTCGCCCACCGCCCTCCTCCTCCGAGTTTTTCCTGCTCGCCTCTGCTCGCGCTCCCGGAGGGACCCGGTGAGTATATTGACTCTTGCTTTAACTTCAGCGTCCATGCTGCAGATACTAATGACATCACTTTGGCGTTTAACATGCAGTACAAATCGGCGAGTTCGAACCCGTCTCTGGAGGTCTTGGCCATCGATGATGTCGTATCCACCACCGCACCCTATCCACCGTATCCACCCTGCGTGGCCCTCCTCCGACGAGATTTCGTGGTCACGGCGCGCGGAGGGTGGCAAGATGCTGCAGCGCCTCGATTTGGTACAAGGGGTTTCCGTGGGCAAACCACAGGGGCTCTGGGGCGGAGCGGACGACGAGACCGGGGGACGGCTTGACGAGCTAGGTATTTGTCGATTCATTATCATGTATCCACCGTATCGTCGAAGTTGTTGTCATGTATTTCTTTTCTTCGTTATGGACCTAGACTTGTTATGTTGAATCAGTGTGATGGACGCCGACTTGTGGTGTTCGGACGTGTTGGACTTCATGTGATGGTTGTAATGCACTTGTGTGGTTGTTATTGTGACATATATGTGAGATATATGTGATGTTGTGCGTTATTGTGATATATGTGGTGATGTTGGCGACAAATGTGATGAAATTGTGATATAAATGGTGCTACTAGGTGCTTGGTGAAATTGGATTATAATTTGTGATTTTGTAGGGTTTTGATGAGAGAAAACAGAAAACAAAAAAAAAAAAAAATTTCCACTTTTGCCGATTGTAAACCCCAGATGTAGTCTTTGCCGATCGCAATGGGAGGCGATCGCAAAAGAGGTCAAACCTTGCCGACGCGCAACTTGAAAAAGCAATCGGCAAAGAACATTTAAAAAAATATTTTCTTTCTTTGCCGATCGCTGCCAGTCGGGCGGCCATTCGGCAAACAATTTTGAAAAAAAATTTTTTCCGCCGACCGCCGAGGAACTAGCTAATCGGCAAAGCTCGCCGTCGGTATCGACGGCCGCCACGCGGCTATGCCGACCGGCTTTGGCGTGGCGATTGGCAAAGGCTTTGCCGATCGTGTGCCACGTGGCGGTCGGCAAATCCACCTTTGCCGACCAGGCTTTGCCGATCGCTCTTTGCCGAAAGTGCCCGCGTGGCTTTGCGGTCGGCAAAGCCTTTGCCGACTGGGTTTATGCCTTTGCCGCCAAGGGGCAAGCAAACCAAGCAAAGAGGCGTTCCTCAGTAGTGCATCATCGCCTTCTGCGTTGCAGAATCCTAGAGGTTTGTTCTCGAAAGGAAAAGGACGGAATCTATACGGAGACCACACGATCTAGAAAAAATTGCAAAAATGACACTCGAAAGATTAACTCCTTGATTATGATGACACTCGGGTGGATGACAAGTGGATCCATCTGTGTCTATGAATGTGGGTCCAGTGTCAAATCTGCAAACAACCGATGTTTCAAGTTCCATTTTTGCAAATCGCCTATATCTATACCGCAACGTTTCCTCTAAACCATTTTTTATTATCCCAAAATATTTTTTGTATAAATCAAAGAAGTATCCGGTTTTTTGTCGGTTCCTAATTTTTTTGGGCGGATGTTTCTTTCTTTTTCCTTTTTCTATTTTGGTTTTCCTATACGTCCGTCCAACAGTTTTTCTTTTCGTTTCTTGTTTTCCTGATTTTATTGTTTTCGTTTCCGTCCGTCCAAAATATTGTTCTGTTTTCTTTTTTGATTTTTTTTCTCGCTCTATCCATCGGCATCCGGATCTTCTGTTCTTATTTTTATACTAGCAAATATATACCGGTTTATGACGGAATCCAATATATTTTAGAATTAGAATAGGATTGGACTTCGTACTATATTGTTAGACGTGAGTGGTTGTAATACAGGGGGTATGAGTTTGTTTCCATAAACTTCAAAAACAAAGAACAAAAGCAATAATAGAACCATGATCCTTATATATCTCTGTCTCTACTATGCTCTATGCCTCTACTCTACCACTACCTACACTAATAATAACGGACTTGCTAGCGCCCAAACGTCCGATCCAGAGCACTAGCGTCAGATGCTGCCGCACGCGCAAGAGAAATGGAGCTCGCGCTGCCTATTTTTCGCGTCAGGTGGGTCGTCCCATTGCAACATGTGCAAAAACAGATCTGCTTTTGCAACATCCAGATGGAACACTTGCAATATACATCCGAAACAGTTGAAACACTTGCAACATACTTCTGAAACACTTGCAAAACACCTGAAAACACTTGAAAGCCATTGCAAACGTATGCAACATACATATGAAACATTTGAAATATAAGCTTGCAACATGCATGTATATGCAACATCCAGATCTACTTTTGTAGTATCCAGATGAAACACTTGCAACATACGTGTAATACAGACAAAACATTTGGAATATACGCTTGAAACATACGCGTTGCAACATGTGCAACATCCTGATCTATTTTTGCAACAATGATATAAAATACTTGCAACATACCTCTGTAACACTTGAAACATATATTTGCAACATGCGCTTTCAGCGCGAACATCTCCTTACTGCTTCGGCAAATGGAGGCTCGTCGACGCGTGGAGGTCACCGGTGCGCTCACCAGCAACGCGGAGCTAGGCGGCGGCGCACAGAGGGCGAGGTGGGGGCGTCACAGGCGGCGGTGGCGCAAAGGACGGCTGGACAACGTGTGGAGCTGACATGTGTGCTCGCCGGCAGTGTAGAGCTCGCCGACAACGCAGAGCTGGGAGGCAGCGCACAAAGGGCGGGGCGGAGGCGGCATGGGCGGAGGCGGCGCAGAGGGCGGGTGGGTGCGGCAGCGGTGGCGCATAGGGTGGGTGGAGCATCTAAACAATCAGATGCCCTGACCCTAGCATTTCTGTAATAATATTAAAGAGCAAACCATTTCTTCCACCTGCTTTTTTATTTTTTCAAAACGCTCTTGCGTCTTCGGTCCCTCTTTTTTATTCTCTAACTTTTATTGCGCGCTCTCTGTATCCCATACGTGACGCAGATTCATGATACGTGCTTATATGCATCCAGCAATGATATGAAGTCCGATTTCAAGATTTTTGTAAGCATGCCGCTAGTGTAAATCAATTTACACTAGCGACATCATTAAGCAAACCACTAGTGCAAATGGATTTACTCTAGTGGTTCTCAAGTTGACGCTGGTAGAACATCACTGCTTCCACTGGCCTTTCAAACTAACGCTTTATGGACAAACCCGACAGGGTGCGTACAAGCGTGTGTTTGGGTCGATTCAAATCGCCGTACTTATGTCTCAGACATGAGAAACATTGCTCTTATCACCACTGTTGTAGTAACAACAACAAAAACATATATTTTGATTACTTATCATATGCTTGAAAGTAGTACATGATACTTACCTGGATTGGTTAGCTAATGAACTTAACATGACCACTAAAACTTGAAGCTTAAGGATGCATATTAGTAAAGAGAAACAACAAAACAGATAGCTAAATAGTACTTGCATATACTTGAGAGTTGAGAAATTACAAAGATGTCTCGGTCTACGTGACATATGCTAAGCATATTCTAGGGTAATGATCATTTTCTATAAAATTCAACCAACTTCGATCCACGTCCGCATGCTACTTGCGACTTCGACGGAGCGGGCGGGTGGCTGACCGGTGGGGGCCTCCCCAGACTAAAAAAAAATTCCTATGTTTTTTTTGGCCTGGATTCATAATTTTCTGGAAAATGAATTTGTAGGGGCGGCTCTATATCCCGCCACCCCTACAAATCTTGAGCCACCCCCTACAAATAAAAACTGTAGTAGTGGCAGGATCATCCTTTGAATTGTATGTGATATGCCAAGAATGCGGTCCACCTCCAGGTGATTATGTCTTGCTTTTTTAGACTTAATCCATAAAATAACAAATTCTTGGAGTTGGATCGTGGTAGTTATCTTGTCGCGGAGGGCATTATTCCAAGCATCGACCCTCATCTCTTGCTCAACGCTTTTGTTTTTCTTTTGATGACAAGCTGGGTACATGCCATTTACTGTTTTAGGGTAGTGCCAAGAAGGAGCGAGCATTATGTTTGTTATGTCACTGTGCATCTACCATGGCAAACTCACAAAAAGCGTTGAGCACATCTTTGTAACAGTGAAAAAAATAATATGCAGTGCCAAGAAGGAGACCATATCCATCCACATCTTTGTAACAGTGAGCTGTGCAGAAATCCTTGTAATGAGCACTGTAACGAGCACTGCATATTATATTTTTCTTTTACTGTGCACCATGCATGGCAACCACATCTTTGAGTTTGTGGTAGCCCAGGTGAAACGGAAAACCAAGAAGGAGCTAGGCTATTGCATGCACATATAGATACATGCATGCATGCAATCAGAACAGAGAGGTAGAGAGGGAAGCTCTCATGGCCACACCTTACATGTCCTTTTTGCGATATGATGTCCTATATATATGACCAACAAATATGTCATTAGTTCTATAAGCAAATAAAGCTGCCACCCCCCTCCATCAGCACCAATAATCCCAATAGCAAACACGTCCATCACCAAGAAAATGAAGACCGTGGTGGTCCTCTTCGTGTTGGTCCTCACACTCATCGGTGGAGCTGCTGCCGGTAAGAAGACGGCTGAGGCAAAGAAGGTACAAGAAGACACTTGCAAAAAATTCTGTCTAGACAAGAAGCTTAAGGAGCCGGCCTGCAAGGAGTCCTGCGCCCTCAACCAGCGCTTCAAAACGGTGTCGATCGAGAATTCTCAATGCTCGTTGAAATGCAGTGAGCAGCACGGCCTTGGCTCTACAGCCACCAGGTCTTGTGAAGAAGGATGCACAAAAAAGTACGAGGCTGAAGCGGCGGAGGTCACTGCTAGCTGCGACGCGGTTTGCAGTAAGGTGAAGGACCCGCATGGTATTGAAAAATGCAAGGAGATATGCACCCCGGCCCTCATCCTGAAGGCCTTGGAAGAGGCGTTCCAACGCGCTTTGCAGTAAGGCGGACGTCACCAGCTGGCCACATGTCTGCCCATATATGGTGGTTAATCATTTGATGGATATGGACCAAACTACCTATTAATTTGATATTTTCTTAGCTAATAATTATTTGCTTTTGTTCAAATCGCAATCAATCAAAAGATCCATTGATATATGGTTTCATCGACTGCTAGCTCGATAGGCAGTCCAATGTAATGTCACACGGTTGTAATTTTTCGTTTGACTAAATAAATAAAAGGGCATGTTGGCAATTACCGCTAAGTAGTAATCTTTGGCTCTATTTTCCACATTGGGTGAACGTCCATGATCATGCACAGATTTTCTTCTCTTAAGTAAACAATTTACAGATGTATGTGGCTAAGAAATTTTACTACAATAATAAAACAAAGAAACTAGTGCAAATAAGTTGGTGGATTTAGTAAACTAGAAGGATACCCCGCGCGTTGCTGCGGGACTCCCTTTAAAATAGAATCATTGCATGTATGAATTAGATCTATATGTCTTTGCATCAAAATCGAAATTGGGCATGACAATGAAAGAATTCAATAAAAAAATAAAAGAATTAGATTGGATTATAAGATGATGGAACGACAAATCAAATAACAAAATATGCATGCCTTAAATATTTCTTATATATTGAAAATAGTCATTATATTTAGTGGGGGTGATTATTGTAGAAATGTGGTAGGCAGTGAGGGTGAATCAGTCAACGCGAAAAGTTTATTTCATTATTTACTTTGAATCGATCAATGATATATAACATTGTATTGCTTATTAAGTTGCCCAGTTTCACCTTTGGTCTATTTTCCCTTACTCCCTATTGTTGTCGCCAATATTGATGATAGAGATGCTGTTCTACAGTTCTATCTTTAACAGCAGCCCTTCTATCTTGTGGAAAGCGCAACTACGTATACGAATCTGCCGCAAGGCCACTCCGTGGGACACACCTCCCTTTGTCTTCACCGGCGGGCTGCTGCGGATCTTCCTCGCACGCCAACCAAATCCTCTGCCCTAGAGATGTGGATGCCTTGTAATTCTAGGTAAGCTTTTGTTAGTATCTGAACATGCGTATATCTAAACACACATAGCAAAAGGACAGTACTTAGAAAATCCAAAAACAACTTATAATTTGGAACGAAGGGAGTAGTATGTATATCACTATTTCTATACACAACATTGCTTAAAGAAGTCTTGACATGGAGGCCCCAAATGTCAAGATTGGTGGCGACCAAGCCTCGTCATCATATCGTCACTGATATGTGTTACTGCAAGCAAGCAAGCAACAACGTTACCTAGTACACATATGTGCGCGGAGTCCACACATGTCCATGCACGTAGCTAGGTTAGCTAAGTAGAAAATGCTAAGGGCTCATGTCCTTGTATTAGAAAATGGATAGCAGAAAGATAAGTACATACTCCTGAATAAATCAATTTCTAGAGTTGTCTGAAGTTAATTTTTTCATATGTTTGACCTAATTATAAAGAGAAGCATAAATGTTTATGAAACCAAATAACCAAATTATAAAATATATTTTATGGTGTATGTAATGATACTAATTTGATGTTATAAATCTTTTTTCATCTTTTCTATAAATTTAGTTAAATTTTAAAAAGTTTGACTTAAGATAACTATAAAAATTGATTTATTCTGTGACGACGCGGTAGTATATATACACGTACGACCATCGGTGTTAATTAGACTACTACCACAGGCACATAGGTATAGGTGGGGAAAGTCTCCAGAAGCATGACTTGAGAGCCTGGAGCCGAGAGGACACTACTAACAATTGTTAACATGGCCCCGTCTCTAAAATTATTTTATAGAAAATAAAAATTTAGATGTACAAAATAGCAAAAAAAAATATTCAAAGAAACACACGACCACTATGGCATAATTTGTAATTGGTAACGTGGCTCGTTTCTAAAATTATTTTCTAGGAAATAAAAAATAGGTGTATAAAATAGCAAAAGAATCATCGGAGAAGCACAAGAGGGAAGAGTCTATGGCATAAGTTGTATGGTTTTCACATGAAATGCGCGCGCATGCGGTTCACCTAGGATTTGAATTCACGACCTCTAGCCTCAAACAATCGTCCCCTACCACGCACTCTACCAAAGAGCCACTAGTAACAAAATAAATAATCATGTCCTTTTGTATTAACTTCAGTGGTTCTTGCATTGAATATATGAACTAAACTGCTTTATATCTCATCGAGCATTACAACTTTTGTATAGAGCTTATGTTAATCTGAGACAGTTTGAAAATTTAAAAAGAAATGAATGTGAGCATGTGAAAAATTAAAACATAATTCTGGGACTATAAATGGTCTGTACACGTACAGCAGTGTTTAAAAAAGTCCTACATTGCATGGCCCCAAAGGTCAAGATTCATGGCGGCCAAGGCCCAAGAGTCATCGTCCCATATGGTCACTGATGTGCTTGCAATAACTAACAACGGTTCCTCGTACATGTGTGTGTATACAGTCCACATATCGTCATGCAGGCTAGCTACATAGAAAATAAGTAACGATAATGGATAGCAGGAAGATTAATAGATGACAAGAAGATAAGTATATATATCTGTCTTAGAGGAACACTAAAAAAACTTTTTATATCATTCTATATTGATAGAAACAAAGATTATTTTTTATGAAAAAAATGCTCTTCAACATATATAGTTTCTTTAATTAGATCTCCAAATATGACCATCCTTCTCAATTCCTAATTTCTCTAGCCAAAGATGGAGAGCGGGGTGTGGCTTTCTAGACTGCATACAAGTCATAGAGAAGTTGTTGGAGGGTGACAAGATATAGAGAACATTTTTTATTTACATGGCTCTCTAAATGAAGATTTAGAGAGTGAGTTTAATAAAGACTCTTAAGATATCTTAGGGCATGTATAATTAGATACACTAGTTAGCAGATAAATAGCAGGTGGAAAATTCAACGTGGCTACTAATATAATAGTCCTGCTAACTATTAGCACCCGGAGGTGTTAAGAATTTTTTTTTGTTGCATAAGAGGTGTTAAGAATTTATATACACCATCAACTAACAATCCGACCACGTTTCAGTGGATGTATTGAAATGACCCTCTTACTAATCACTACCCTAGTTTTCGATATCACTGTCGGTTCAAAATCCCCCATCACTGCCGAATTTTGAACTAGCAGTGATATGGGGTTGACATCACTGTCGGTTCTTATGAACCGACACTGATGTGGTTTTTATGAAATCCAAAAAACTGGCCAAAAAAATAAGGATTTTTTTTTAATTTCGGGAGAGGCTCCGTTGGATAGCCACACGGTCGCGCATCGCAAGTCACAAGTCACGTGATTTTTCACGCGAAAAACACACGCTTCGCAGCCACCGGCGCTCGAACCCCTGACCTCCTGCTTCGTGTCTTCAACCCCTAACCACTCCACCTGCAAGTTGTTTGTGTCCGAATGATATTTTCGTCCTAGCCAATTTATGTTTATCTGATTTTAAAATGAGTATTCGGGACCCTAAATGAATTCAAATGACAACGTTGTCAACTACAAAGTTTTATAACTTTTCGAGATCTAAAACTTTCATTTTGGTAGTTTCTCCATCCGAGGTCGTTTACAAAATTTGAATTTCAAATTTGAGAAATTGAAACGTAGTTTTTCATGACAAGATGATTTCAAATCAAAAAGTTATCAACTACAAAGTTTCATAACTTTCTGAGATCTACAACTTTTATTTTTGCTGTTTGTCCATCCAAGGTCGTTTAAAAAATTCAAATTTTAAATTTTTGAAAATTCAAATATAGTATTTCTTGGCGAGATGATTTCAAATAAAAAAGTTGTCAACTATAAAGTTTCATAACATTTTGTGATCTACAACTTTCATTTTGGTAGTTTATCCATCCGAGGTCATTTACAAAATTTAAATTTTAAATTTTAGAAATTCGAACGTAGTTTTCCTTGACAAGATGATTTTAAATAAAAAGTTATCAACTAAAGAGCTTCATAACTTTTCGAGATCTACAACTTTTATTTTGGTCATTTGATCATTTATTCATCCGACATAGTGGTACTCGCAAATGTTACATGTCTCTCTTATAGTTTGTGAAACTATAAAAGAGATATGTAAATTTTATGAATAATGTCACTACCACTTTACCGGATGAAGAAATGACCAAAATAAAAGTTGTAGATCTTGATAAGTTCTACAACTTCTATGTTCATGACTTTTTCAGCTGAAATCATTTAATGTTCCAAAATGACATTTGAATTTGTCATTTTTTGAAATTCAAAATTCAAATAGATAAAATACAGTCACATGAAACAATGGATAAAATAATAGCTGTAAGAACACAATAAATTGATAGAGCATGATTTTAGAATTTTTTAGAAAAAAAAAATCATCAAATTTTAAGTTAGTATGAGGGAGAAAGACTAGTTATAAGTTTTAGCCAGAGATTAAATAGAGAAATCAGAGTTCTTCAATAATTTCAAATTTTAAATTTAAACAGCATTTTGTAGTAGTAAATAATTTCAAATGAAAAAGTTGTCAACTATAAAGTTGCATAACTTTTCGAGATCTACAACTTTTGTTTGGGGCGTTTCTCCATCCGAGATCGTTTGAGAATTTTAATTTTTTAATTTTAAAAATCAAAGGTAATTTCGTTAGATAGATGATTACAAATGAAAATATTTAGACATCCAAACGATCTCAATTAAAAAGTTGAAACTACAAAGTTGTAGATCTCATCGAGTACTACAACTTTGATATAAAGTTCGTCTTCATCGGACATCATATGAGAAATTTATGAAGTTTTCTTGCAGTATATCACTGTCGGTTCAAGCCACGAGCCGACAATAATAGTATCAGTGTCGGTTCTTGGCTAAAACCGGCAGTGATGACCCAATGTCACTGTCGGTTCTTTGCTAAAACCGACAGTGATATGAACCGACAGTGATATGAACCGACAGTGAAGACCTGAATATCAGTGTCGGTTGATTTATTACTGTCGATTTTAGCTAAAAACCGACAGTGATGGACTATCACTGTCGGTTTTCTTAAAAGGCAACGTATCATGTGCAAGCCAACTAACCTGTGCAAACTTGAAAACTACCCATCAGGACCACTAAATCTTGATCCAATGAATAGGGTGAGAGGTGAGATTTTTTTGCGCTTAAGGCCCCCACCCACCGTCCTTTTTTTTTGCGCTTTAAGCCCCCTCACCCTATCCATTGGATCAGCATCCAGTGGTTCTGATCGGTAGCTTTTAAGTTTGCACATGTTAGTTGGTTTGCACATGATATGTTGTCTTCTTAAAATCCAGTAGTGATGAGGCCGGCAGTGATGTCTAATTTTGTAGTAGTGAATAGATACTCCCTTTCAGGTTGGTAAAAGAAGTCGTTTTGGACAGCAACACGGTCTCTAAAGCATAATTTTGACTTCTTGTTTTTATAAAATTATTTATTAAAAAGTGATATATGTATATTTTTATGAAAGTATTTTTCAAGACAAATCTATTCATATGGTTTTCATATTTTCAAAACACAATAATTTAAAAGTTATTCATGATTTATATTCCCAATATTTAACACAAACCTTGTCTAAACGACTTCTTTTACTAACATGGAGTGAGTAATTAGCTAATAGTTAGCAATAATTAGCACTAGTGGATTCAAACGTAGCATTAATTAATTAGGCGACTAGATATGCACGGTATAGGTTGGGAAAGTCTCTGGCTGCGGACTACCGGCCAGAGGGCAGACGGAGCGCCTATAAATACGGCACCCCGTATGGCAGACGGACACAACCATCGATCAGAGAGTGACTGATCGAGCCGAGCACATACTACTATTCCATTAGCTAGCAGGTAGCAGCAACAATGGCCCCCAAACCATGGTCCCCTTCTGGTACAAAAACGATTTTTTAAGACGCCTCCTATTTCAAACAGCAACGGTTTACTTATTAATCCGTTTGTAACTGCTCTAGAGCACTGTGGCTTATAAACCACACCTAAAAATACATTTTTAAGGGCAGTTCTATTAAGTAAACCGTCACTAGAAATAGATTTATGTTTAAGGACAGTCGAGTTAATTAAGAGAGCTGCTTTGAAAATATGATTTTGTGGGACGATGGCTTATGTCAACCGACTCTGAAAATAGCTGATTTAAGTCAACCGTCCCTAGAAATCAGTTTTTAAAGGCGGCTGACTAAGTCAATTGCCCTTAAAAATAGTTGCAGCACAATAAATTCATAACTTTTTTCAAATGAAATCGGATGAAGACAAAATTTCTATCAAAAGATCTACAACCTTGTAGTTAACAAAATTTTCATTTGAGATTGTTTAGGGGCCCAAATATATATCTTAAGTTCTTAGATTTTCAATTTTAAATTTTTACATTTTTTAAATGACATTGAATGGAGACATGTCGTATATAAAAGTTATAGTGCTCGATGAGATCTAAAACTTTGTAGTTGAAAATTTTCCCATTTAAGGTCGTTTAAGTGTTAAAATATTGATTACAAGATCCATACGTATTATTATAAATATATAGCATTATATAATAAGACACAAAGTGACTGTGTGGTGTGGTGGTAGGGACAGAGCGCGTGGAGCGAGAGGTTAGCAAAATGGCAAAAATTAAATTCTGCAAGTGTGGCAGGTTAATTGGTCCTCTAGGCCTCTGCCACACTAATTTATTTTCTTATTTTTATGGCTTCTAAATGATTTTAAAAAAACTGAAAATTATTTTTAGAAATGATTGACTTAAATCAACCGACCCTGAAAATATATTTTTAAGGGCGGTTGTCTTAAGAAATCATCATTTCCTACTCAAACATTAACTATTTTTACACGTAGTCCAAAACTTACTCAAACATTTCCTATTTCTTGAGGTCGTCCAAAACTTCCGCCTAGTTCCTCGGTGGATGTTTTATGTAATCAGAGACTTGTTTCTCTAACCACTGTACTCACTACTTGACATATATGTCTTCAAAACACCTAACTTATTGCCCTCTACCATATCTGTTCATCATCGCTGCCGGTCTGTGTCACCAACCGGCGGTAAAAATCGCCCTATTCTCACTGCCGATTCATGTCACCAACCGGCGGTAAAAAATCATTTTCGCCAACGGTTGGTATTACGAACCAGTGGTGATAACCATGGTGCAAGATTGGTGGCGTCAAATGTCAAGATTATATTGGTGGCTATCCTCTTGTTCTAATTGCAGTTCTAGTTGGAGAAGGACCTCCCTTCTGGGCGGCTATTGATTCATCTGTCATCGGTCCTCGTTTCAAATTCTCCAATTCCCTTCTAAGCTTCTTAATTCGTTGGGCAGGTTTCTTCAGGACCTCCTTGTCCCATACATGTGCAGTTCCGAGTGCACTTGGTTCACCCTAATCAAGTCCATGCACGTACGTACGTAGCTAGCTAGGTTAGCTAAGTAGAAAATGCGTAGGTCTCTCATCTACTTGTATATATTATATTATATTATATTAGATAGAAATATAAAGTCCAAATTACGTCCTCTAAATTTGTCCCCAATTGTCAAGATTATCAGCGGCGGCGAAGCGTCCTACGTATATGTGTGTGTATAACTGTATATATGTCCACATGTCCATGCAATGTATAGGCTAGCTAGCTAGTAGAAAATGGGTATAGGCTCGGCTCCTTAGATAAGCACATTGTATGTACGTACGATATTATATGCCCCTTAGCTAGGTATAGTTCATAGTCTCGAGAGGCATGACCACACTACGGAAAAAACGTGATTTGCCGAGTGCAAAAATCTTTGTCGAGTGCCAAATTTCGGGCACTCGGCAAAGACCTGCTTTGCCGAGCGCCGCACTCGGCAAAATATGGCACTCGGCAAAGAGGCATTTGCCGAGTGCTAGGCACTCGGCAAAGGATGTATTTGCCGAGTGCCTGGCACTCGGCAAAGACAGACACTCGGCAAAGATTGGTAGGGGCCTAACGGCATTGCGGCGTCCTCTTTGCCGAGTGCCCCCCGTTTGGCACTCGGCAAAGAATTTATTTTGCCGAGTGCCAAAACTTGGCACTCAGCAAAATATTTTTTTTTGTATTTTGCCACCAATTTTTTTTGAAGCTTTAGTACACTACCACAAACAACATGTTTAAATTTGAGACATTTTTATTGCCTTTTGACATATTTCTATAGTTTATTTTGTTTTATTGAATTTTTTCAGAAAATGTAAGTTTGAACTGCAGGTGCATCGAATAATGGATTACATTCGTTCAAAAAATATTATCCTTGTTTCTTAGTGTAAATTTAGGCTAAATCCAGGATCTGTCTCGGAATTTCGATCAACGTGCTCACGGGGCAACGCCGCCAACTTGCGTGGGAGTGGTTTTTTAATTGTATAAAATGCGAACGAATTCCGAAAATCATGAAACTTGTCGAGTTGTCGCCGTATCGTATGCGTATGCCGTGGAAAAAAATTGAAAAAGTTTCGAGCACGTTGTCACGTACGATGCTCACAAACCAGGACATCTCCACTTGTGGAGAAGAGAGGAGGAGAAGGAGAAGGAGAGGAGAAGGAAGGTGCCAGCCTAGGCCCGTCGACCCTCACGCCGCTGCGGTCGTCCCCGCCGTCGTCGCCGACCCTCGTTGTTGCCATTCTCGTCGCGAAGGTATGCCCTACACTTGTAGTAGTTAGTAGTAGTACTTAGTAGTGTTAGTAGTAGTTAGTAAGTAGTAGTAGTTAGTAGTTAGTAGTGTTAGTAGTATTGTTAGTAGTAAGTAGTGATAGTAGTAGTGTTAGTAGTAGTAGTTGTAGTGGTAGTAGTTAGTAGTGTTAGTAGTATTGTTAGTAGTAAGTAGTGATAGTAGTAGTGTTAGTAGTAGTAGTGTTAGTGTTAGTAGTAGTTGTAGTGGTAGTAGTAGTAGTAGTAGTAGTAGTGATAGTAGTAGTGTTAGTAGTAGTAGTGTTAGTGTTAGTAGTAGCTGTTGTGGTAGTAGTAGTTAGTAAGTAGTAGTAGTTAGTAGTTAGTAGTGTTAGTAGTATTGTTAGTAGTAAGTAGTGATAGTAGTAGTGTTAGTAATAGTAGTGTTAGTGTTAGTAGTAGTTGTAGTGGTAGTAGTACTTGTTGTTGTACTACTTTGATACTTTCATCTGCATGGAAAGAGAACTAAAGTACATGGCTCATCTTGGTATATATATGTTTGTTGGCCTTCGTGCCTATGTTTGGTATATATGTGGTTGTTGGCCATCGCACCTACGTTTCTTGCAGGTTTTGGAAACCTCCCCGTGCAGGGGAGATGTTGCCGAAATTTTCAATGGATTCTAACCTATTGCCTTTTTATGTAGGAGAAGGACCCGTGGGAGGGACTCGGTGACCCCGATCGTCTTCGTCGGCGCTGCTGGTCTGCCTACACCGCATCGCCTTGCCATTGCACCGACACGCCACTGCCTTTCTAGCCTGACTCCACCGCCACCCTAGGTATAACCCCCTCCTCCTTTGCATGCATGTTTTATATGGTCACGTACCCAGTTAGGCGTCTCCCGTTCGAAAGAGATATGGTCGGAGGTATGCAGATCTTTGCATATCTGCGACCGTATCTCTTTCGGATTGTCCACGTATTTTGGACAGCCCGCGGATGCGTAGATGAGGTTAGTTTCCATGGTTCGCTCCGGTCCGAGATAGACTTTTGGCATCACCTCCCTGTTGTTCTCTGGATACACACTCTCCCTTGCAGGACGTGTATCGGGAGAACAGCGGGGAGGTGCTGTCGAAATTCTATCTTGGATAGGAACGGAGCATTGAAACTGACCTCATCTACGCATCCGCGGGTGGGATTAGGACCTATCCTCACCTATTAGATGGTAGGAACGCCGTGCAAATGCAATTGCTGGTTATATTACTCGCTTACATATGTATATGCCAGAGGATGGAGAACCGTGATTGGATGTACACGGGCCACGCAAGTATGACCCCAGAATCGATGACTAAGACTAATGCTTTCTTGGAGCATTCATTTGGCGAGGCTGCTAGAGGGTCGAGTCAGATGCCGTGTCCCTACAGCAAATGTGACAACCGTGTAAGAAAGAATAGGAAGAACGTGGGGGGAGATCTTTGCAAGTATGGATTCACGCCAAACTATACCTATTGGATCCACCATGGTGAAGCCGATCGTATTAGAGAGGAGGTGGTGAGACCATGCCTCGAGGCTTTTGATGGAGATGCCGGGGTAGCAGACTGGATGGATGACTTTCAGGAGGCACGGTTCGGTGAAGGATTAGAGGACGAGCCAGAGGAATCCGCAAAGGCGTACTACGATATGATGTCTTCGGCACAGAAGCCCCTTCACAAAAAGACAATGGTTTTCATGAATCTGGATGCCATCGGACGCCTAATGGCGTTCAAGTCATGATGTAGCATGAGTCGAGACAACTTTGATGGTATGTTGGCGGTTGTTGGATCCACGGTTCCAGAGGGTCACGATACGCGAAGAACTTATCTGAGTCACGAAACTTCTTCGTGCCCTTAAGATGCCGTATGAGCACATCCATGCTTGTCCGAATGGTTGCGCCCTATTTAGGAAAGATCACAAGAAAGCAACGCCTTGTCCAAAGTGCAAATCCTCTAGGTATCGGAGGTCGACACTAGTGATGGCAAGAGAAGGAACGACTTGGTATCCCCACGAAGGTCCCACGGTACCTTACCTTCTGTCATACCAAGGATCCAACGGTGTACATGATGAGAGGAGTCCATGAAAATGCAGATGACATGGCACAAACATGGCAAAAGATACAATCTTCGATAAGATGGTACACCCATCGGATGGCGATGCATGGACCCATTTCGATGGCATACATCATGGCAAAGCCGAGGAGGCTCGGAATGTACGTGTAGCGCTGGCAATGTATGGGTTCAACCCCTATGGATTCTTGGGGCCCGTACACTTGTTGGCCCGTGTTCGTGATCCCGTCAATCTCTCCCCGGCGTCATGTTTCAACCCAAGAACGTATTCTTGTCACCGATAATTCCCGGACACCGGGGAACAAGATGGGTTTGTTCATGGAGCCTCTCATTGATGAATTGATCCTTGCTTGGGAAAAAAGTGCGACATACAACCGAGCTACAAAGAAGAACTTCACAATGCATGTGTGGTACCACTACTCCCTGCATGACTTCCTAGCGTATGGCGTATTCTGCGCGTGGTGTGTTCACGGGAAGTTCCCATGCCCAATATGCAAGACAACTGTGAGGTTCACTTGGCTGAAGAGGGGTGGCAAGTTTTCTTTGTTTGACTAACATCATCAATTCCTCCCTCTTGACCATCCATTCAGACGAGACGTCAAGAACTTCAGGAAAGGGGTTCAAGTCACCGACCCTGCACTTCAGATGATGACCGGTGCCTAGGTCCGTGCTGAGATAGAGGCTCTCAAAGATGATAAAGAGAAAGGTGGTTTTATTGGATATGGTCGGGAACACCAGTGGACTCATAAATCGGGCTTGACTAGGCTCCCCTATTTCAATGACCTTCTTCTTCCACACAACATTGATGTAATGCACACAGAAAAGAATATCGCCGAGGCGCTTTTTGCAACACTGATGGACATTCCTGATAAGTCAAAGGACAACATTGAGGCTAGACTAGACCTGGCAACGATGTGTGATAGGCCAAAGCAAGTGGTGAAGCCTCCCGCGCCCGGCAAGAAATGGAGAAGGACTCCGGTCGATTTCGTCTTGAAAAAGGACCAAAGGAAGGAAGTACTACAGTCAATCCAGACGTTAATGTTCCCTGATGGGCATGCGGCGAATTTGAGTAGGGGAGCGAACTTGTCCACTATGCGAGTCTTAGGGATGAAGAGTCATGACTACCACATATGGATTGAGCGGCTCCTTCTTGCGATGACCCGAGGATATGTCCCTGAGCATGTGTGGCGCGTGCTGGCAGAGTTGAGCTATTTCTTCCACCAGCTTTGTGCCAAGGAGTTATCTCGGGACGTGATTGATGACATGGAGAAAGTGGCACCTGTGTTGCTCTGCAAGTTGGAGAAGATCTTCCCACCTGGGTTCTTCCTGGCGATGCAGCATCTGATTTTGCACCTACCGTACGAGGCACGAATGGGGGGGCCGTGCAGGCCCGTTGGTGCTATACAATTAAGAGATGTCTAAAGATTCTTCGGAAAAAAGTATAGAAATAAAGCCAAAATTGAGGCTTCTGTGGCAGAGGCATTCATTCTGGAGGAGGTGTCAAACTTCACAACAACATACTATAAGGATGGCCTTCCCAACGTGCATAATCGTCCCCCTCGTTACAACGCGGACGAGAGTTCATCGAACCTCAGCCTTTTCAAAGGGCAACTCGAAAAGGCAAGCGCATCGGGCACCAAGCCCTTGCGGCATGATGAGTGGCGCACTATCATGCTGTATGTGTTGTTGAACCTTGATGAAGTGAAGCCTTATGTGCAATAAGTTCTCAATGAGCTTGTTACATACGCCCTTGTCACTATCCTCCATCTATCCAACCCCCTTATCTCTTGTTTTTTCAGGAAATTTCTGAATAAATACTGGAGAGGGAATATGGCTCCTTCCCCTCAAGAAGAAGATAGTCTTCTCAAAGATGGTGTGCCCGATTTCATATCTTGGTTCGATACGAAGGTACCGTCCAATTTACCTCGTTCAATCTTTGACATCCCACTTTGCTCCTACAAGCGAGTAATGTAACGATCTATCCGGCCTCACCTTGCAGGCTCGCAAGGATGTGAAAATGGATGCTGAGTTGAAAGGGCTCGCCAAAGGCTTCGCCTACAAGGTCAAGTCATTCACCGTTTATGATGTGAATGGCTATCGCTTTCACACAAGAAACTACGAGCGGAGTCGGCCCAATCAGAAAACCACGAATACCGGAGTTCGTACGCCCGACACCGATGAGTGCGACTACTACGGCATAGTAGAAGAAATATACGAGCTCAATTTTGAGTGTCGCAAAGCTCCTAATCTAATCGTATTCAAATGCCATTGGTTTGATCCTAATGTCACGAGAACAGCCCCTGAGATTGGACAAGTCGAAATTCAACAGGATTCTGTCTATCAAGGAGAGGATGTCTATATTGTGGCTCCACAGGCCACACAAGTTTATTATCTCCCATGGGCGTGCCAAAAAGATCCCAATCTTATCGGTTGGTACCTTATGCAGTTGGTATCACCGCACGGTAAACTGCCTGTCCCAAACGATGAGGATTACAACTTTGACCCAAACACACGGGAGTTCTATCAACCAGAGGGGCTACAAGGGAGGTTTGACATAGACATGTTTTCGCTGATGGGCATGGAAGTAGACAATGACATTGATCAGGACGATGGAGATGAGGACGACGGAGAAGAGGTGCAAAATGCTAAGGACTTACAAATGCTTGAGCGATTACAGTTAGGCGATGACAATGATGACAACGATGGAGATGAGCCCGATTTACTCGACAATATTGATAGTGATGACGACACCTATGATCCAGCCGCTGCCGATCGTGAAGAATATTTCTAATTCATGTAATACTATATTATTATTATTATTATTATTATTATTATTATTATTGCAATTATGTTTCGTTCATTTTGCGTCTCTTTATAAGTACTTGTAATTTAACTGTGCTAATTGGTTTACTCTTTGAAATTACAGGCACTCGACAAAATGCCGGGCAGAAGGCAGGCCAGTCGGGGGGTCAACTCCCTCTACATGAGGGAGCGCTCACCACCCCACGCTGAGGAGGACCCCTTGTCGGAGCCGCCGACGAGGAGGACGAGGACCGGCTGCCCCCGCGGCCGTCCGAGGACGAGGGTACAGCCGGCTGCCACCCCGTCGGTGGACGAGGATGACCAGGCGGTGGGCCTACACATAGGAGGGGGTGGCACTTCCTCTGACTCATCAGACCACGGGGAGGCGACGATAGCGACAGCAGGGGGTTCCACTTGCACTGCCTCTGGCTCTACCTCGTCGGGAGTCTACTTGCGCGGGCCCTCGCAGCTCCCGGCGCGGCCGATCCCACTTCACCGGCGCCCGGTGATTCGACCCAGCGGCGACAAGTAAGTATTATTTCACTACTATTTCATATGACATGTTGAAAATCGAACTAAAGACTAACAATTCTTAATGACTCTTGCAGCAACTGGGAAGTTGTGTCCGGAACGGGCCGGCACATCAATGGCACCCTGGGCCTTCTGATTCGGCAGCACTACCCTGGCAAGGTCACCTACTATGCATTCATTGGTCGTTCTTGAAATAATGAAATGATACATGATGTTCATATGCAGGACTTCTTCAGGTGCGATGAAGGGTTTGAGGACCGAGCGGCGCGAGTGTAGGACAAGGTCTGTAGGTCCCGACTCTCAGACCTATACCACGAGACGTGGCTCCAGTGCATCATCAACTACAACGCCGACGTCCTTGGTCAGGTGGTGAGGAAGGCCGATGCCAGGACCAGGACGCTCACCAAGGAGCAGTACCTCTCGGTAAGTACGAAACATTAATACTGACTCCTTCCATGAAGAATAGGTAGGCTTTATTTCATCTTCTGACATATCAATAACTTGATGGCATGCAGCAATGTCCTGATTGGTGCGACAGGCACCGCCTCTGCTGGGAGGCCATTGTGGACAGGTGGCTCTCGGAGGAGTGGGCGGAGAAGCACAACATCCGTCGGGACTGCCGCCTGTAGATGGGTGGGGCGCCACACCACCAAGGCAACTGGAGCCTCAGCGTGTACGCCCAGACATGGGTAATCTTCTTTGTGTTTTCATATTTATTTATTTATTCTAACGCTCAATTCTCATTACTTGTAATCATCTTTGTGTTTTCTCTCAGGTCCCAGGCGCACCAAGGCCGGGAATGCAACGAGTTCATGGCATACGCATACTGGCACACAAGGGCAAGGCGACGGCCCGGAAGTCACCTACAAACCGGCGGACGGGCCCAAGGCGTACACCAATGCTGGCGTCCCACAGCAAGCTTAGCGAGTACACCTCGGCGGCCCTTGGCGCCATGGGGAGGACTTGATCCGGCCACTGACCCACGGACACAGACCTCCCGATGAGGATGGGAGGAGGGAAGCAGCACGGCTGGTACTGGATGGCAGACAGCACAGTCGACTCCGCCTCTGTTCCCAACCTCGCCGAGATTCGAGCAAGGAGCACGAGCTCCTCCCTCCCCATACGCTCTCGGCAGCAGAGCTCACAGCAGCAGATGGCGTAACTCCAGGTTAGTACTATTTTATTTGTCGTTCATTGTTTTTACACATCTACCTTGCATTTGCATTGTTTAAACATTGCGGGTGGAATGTTGTAGTCCGACTTGCGGAGGTTGGAGGCCCAGCAGTGGTGGCAAAGTGAGGCCCATCGGTGGAGATGGAGGAGTGCACAAGCCTGAGAGGGCAGCCGAGGTGCAGAGGCTGCAGGACATGTTCAGCTTCATGGCGAGCCTTCAGGCCTTGCCAGGTGTGGTCGTGCCCCAGTCGCTGCTCGCTCCAGTTGTGGCTCCTCCTCCTGTAGGGACTCCGGTGAGTATATATGGTTGTTTATTCCTTTAGCTTGTGCGGCCCTCCTGTAGATACTCAAGAATTTGCTTCTCCTTTGTGCAGCCATAGTCGGCGGGTTCGAACCGGACTCCTCAAGGTGGCCCTTCTCCACAGGCCGGGTGGCCAACTGGCCCTCCTCAAGGTGGCAGTTCACACTCCGGGTGAGGAGGCTGGCAGTAGATACCGTTTATTTGTTTCTTTTCATGTTGCATGGACTTGTGTTAGACTTAGCCTTATGTTGGACTACTATTAGAGACATATATATTGTGATGGATATTGTCATGGATGATGCGAATGTATGTAATGGATTATGGACAATGGATTTGTATATGATGTATTATGGATGGTGGATGTGTATGTGATGGGTTATGGATGTGTATGTGATGGAATATGGATGTG
The DNA here is from genome assembly GCA_904845875.1 of Miscanthus lutarioriparius. Classification (NCBI taxonomy): domain Eukaryota; kingdom Viridiplantae; phylum Streptophyta; class Magnoliopsida; order Poales; family Poaceae; genus Miscanthus; species Miscanthus lutarioriparius. The sequence goes on from CAJGYO010000239.1 coordinate 89,899, forward strand.
TATGTGATATATTCTGTGCTGTGTGTTGATATATATGTGATTTCATTGTTTATGCTGATGGAAAGTAAAAAACCAAAAAAATAGCATTTTCCCCTCTTTGCCGAGTGCCGTGACCATGGCACTCGGCAAAGCTGGGAAGCAGAGACCTAATTTCCCAGCTTTGCCGAGTGCCAGAGCCATGGCACTCGGCAAAGATTTTTTTTAAAAAAAAAGAAAAAAAAATCTTTGCCGAGTGTAATAGTATGGCACTCGGCAAAGAATTTTCAAAAAAAAAAGAAAAAATTCTTTGCTGAGTGCCACTGAGGTGGCACTCGGCAAAGAGGCCGTCAGAGTTGACGTCGGATTTTTTTTTGCCGAGTGCTGACGTGACACTCGGCAAAGGCTTTACCGAGTGCCCGATATGTGGTACTCGGTAAAGAAACCTTTGCCGACGGGTTCTTTGCCGACTGCTCTTTGCCGAGTGCGGCACTCGGCAAAGCCTTTGCCGAGTGCAATAGGGGCTTTGTCGAGTGCCCGAAGCACTCGGCAAAGAGCCCGTCTACAGTAGTGCCAGGACCCGGAGGACACTACTAAAAAACTGCTTTCTGAACATGGATGGTGTTCTTAGTCGTCTCTAAATTAAAAATACAGCCATGTATTTCACCAATTATCTCTAAAAAACGAATTTTAGAGGCGATTTTTGAAGCCACCTATAGAGAAGGTCGTTTTTTATGGAGCCACTTGTAGAAAAAAAAAGGTGCTTCCGATGGAAACATTTTTCAGTAGGGGACAAAGTATGCCCTCTGGTACATGAGATGACTGTGTGAGAGACAAAGTCGCATATTGCCTGGCATAATATATATTATGCTCCCTTGCTCGGGGCCTCAATCGTAAGACAAAAATAGTGGAAGAAAATCCTGACACGAAAATGGCACTTGAAGATTTAGCTGGTCGACAATGAAATATAACTGGCCAGATGCATGGCAAAAATGTAACACAACTGCCTACAAAATAGTACTTCCTCCATTGTAAATTAATTTTAAGACGTTCTGAATTTTCTAGATGCGTAACTTTAGTTGTATATACCTAGATATATATTATGTCTAGATACATAGTAAAATCTATGTATCTAAAAGAAATAAAACACGTCTTACAGTTTGGATCGAGGAAGTAATATCTTTTAGTGTGGGGAAGAACCAGGAGATCATTGGAGGGCTAGGCCAAGTGCCGAATCAGATGCACCTGTTATTTAGGTTAACCATTGTCTACAACTTTCCAGTTAGAACATTTTCATTTGAATTCATTTAGTGTCCCAAATATTAATTTCCAAATCTAGAAAAGTGAATACGAGGAGAACGTATATATATCTTTTATCACAAGTGGCTTTGGGTGGAGTGGTTAGAAATGCTATATATGTGCAAGGCCACAGGTCTTAGATACGGATCCTACCGGCGCGCGGCGCGTGTACTTTGGCATAAAAAAAAACTGCATGACTTACTGGGGCTTCCCGAGTGTAAAACATTTTTTTGATATTTTTTTTGCCTGATTTTCAGGTTTATGGAAAACCCCTGTCATAGCCATTTGATAAAATAAACCGGCGGTGATAACCATTTTTATCATAGCAGTGCCCACCCCTGCCTTGCCGGTATAATATCGATCATACTCCCTGGCTCAACCACATATATATCACCTCGATCATAAAACAAAACAGAAGAAAAATTAGATAAGGAAAAATATGATGACGCTTGACTTAGCAGCCGGGGAGCGCGGCAGGCAAATGTAATTCGACTGCCAATAACGTACGAAATATATAGGCAAATTTTGCTATTGGACATGCCAATTGGCGCGTCTTTGCTGACGGACACTGCGTTTTCCATCTTTTGCCGTGAGACACTCTGGTTTTTAGAAATACTGTCAGTGGGCACCGCAACCCAGTTGCACCCGGTTTTGGAGAGAGAAAACTTCGTTTTGGACATCGGGTGCCCCTGAACCAGACTTGGTGCTGTCCCAACTTAGTCTGGTTCGACCCAGTTGAACGACCGGCCCGCACCCGACTCCGTCGTTACTCCGGTCTGTTCCTCGTTCCCCCTCTTCACATGCGCGGCGGTGACCCGGTCGGGCGGGGTGCGGCACGCAGCGTGGGTTGGGCGGCGTCGTCGGCGGGAAGCGGGCCTATAGAAGATGGCTACGAGGATCTGGCGCTTCGCCGTCATTTGGGTCGCGTGGGCGAGAGAGGGCAAGCGCTGTGCCCTTTCTACCACCTGGCGGCGACGGTCGTGGGCGGACGTCGAAAACCACAAAAAATCCAGACAAGCCGTTCTACACTTGCGGGAATCGTGGTGGGTGAGTTTTCTTGATTTTGTTCTTGCTACATTTGGCGTTTTGAAATCGGATGTAGGGTTCATCCTATTGATTTGGCTTTCATTTGTGAAATAGAACAGCGGTACACTGCAACTTCTTCATTTGGAAGCGAGGCGCTGGAGATGGCATGGATGGTGCGGTGATGATGGCTGCGTTGAAGGCTCTGGAGAATTCTCTGTTGAACTTGAACAATGTTGTAGTTGCTCGAACCTTTGTTGTGGCTAGAATAATTTGGATTGCAAATAGTTGTTAGGATGATGGTTGGGGCGGTGTGTTTGTAGGTGTTGTTTGCTTTCTTGCTTTGTGCATGGTATTATACAAGCAAGCATGAAGTATGCTTTGTAATGTTTGTGAAATATGAATGAAATGCGGTTTAAATGGAGTAACTTCAACATGATTTGTTCCCTTTTTAGTTGTAAAGTTAAAATTGCAGCATCACTACCTTCAACTTAACGGTGACTTAATTTTAGCATGACAAACACGGGCATACTAGATCATTAATTATGGAACATCATACCCGGATGGCAATATCAAGTCCACACCAACAATAGCGGGTTCACTACATTGCAGATTACAATACCAGGTTCACACCAACAATATTAGGGCTCAAAAGCACCACAGATTACAATAGCAAGTTCATAGAACCACACAAAAGCACACCAAAAGCACAGGTGGCTCAAAAGGTTGCTTACATCTTGATGTTCCCGGTCTGGGCATCAGGCCCATAGGCTACCTCCGACTTCTTTGTTTAGCCTACCTCCTAGTATTTGGGGATCTTGGAACCTGTAAGATGGCGAGATGTGACCATGTTATCAACTACACTTGGCTTTAGATTAAAACGGTGTTGGCAAGAAATGGATCACTTACTGCTTTGATTGCTCGGGAGGTGTAGGCTCGAGTTGGAGTTGTCTTCTTCTTCTTTGGTTTGTTTCCCCTTGGCGGAGGCCTTTCTCTTCTTCTTGGCTGGCTCTTACATGTTGTTTCTATGATCTCAACAACCTTTGGTTTATAAGTCCTTCTCTTCTTCTTTGGAGGTGCGGTGGTGGTGCATCGGGGAGTGCCTGCAGATTTCATTCTTGAGTTTTCTGCGGTGTCCAAATCCACCACACCTTTTACACCTTCTCACTGCCCTTCTTCTTTGGACCCACCTTCTTCAACTCAACTATCCTTCTCTTCCTTGGCCTTCCTCTTTGCTCTGTTGCATTTAGGAGGAAGGATGTTGAAGCTCAAGGTTCAGCTTTTCCATTCATCCTTGCTTGGCATTGGAGAGCCTTTGGAGTTGCATAGGCTACTTTGAACATGTCTGAGAATAGTAGTGGTCAACATAGTCCTCTAAGTCTACCCTTCTAGTGCCAATGAAAGCTAGGGCATGAACACATGGCAGACCAGTTAACTGCCAACCTCTACAGGTGCACTCTCTCTTGTCTAGATCAACAATGAACCTCCAAGGGACCAGGTCCTTGTTGACTCCTCCAACTTCACCAACCATTGGGACACTCTTGTGAATGTTGTACTTTAGATTTCTGCTTTTGTTGTGCAGCTCCTTCATGACAGCTGGCAGAATCTTGAAGGCAGAAAACTTGGACATCAGTTGCATCCTGGTACAAAATCTCTCCATGATCAACTGCCTTATCTTGTCCATTAGCTCTACAACAGGTAATGACTTCTCTTCTCTGATCCAACTGTTGAAAGTCTCTTCTATGTTGTTTGTGACATAGTCACATTTGCTTGCTGTGCTAAACTTACACCTTGTCCATAGCTGTTTGTGATTGTCCTGCAGCCACCTAGTTGCCTTGGGGCATGCCTTGTGCATCTCATTCCAGTGCCCATAGAAGTGTTTGAGAGGAACTTATGGCCTGCATCAAGGTGCTATAGACAGACAACCCTGCATCAAGGTGTTATAGACAGACAACCCATGATAGGCACTGGAATGAGATGCACAAGGCATGCCCCAAGGCAACTTGGTGGCTGCAGGACAATCACAAGCAGCTATGGGCAAGGTGTAGGTTTAGCACAGCAAGCAAATGTGACTATGTCACAAACAACATAGCAGAGACTTTCAACAGTTGGATCAGGGAAGAGAAGTCATTACCTGTTGTAGAGCTAATGGACAAGATAAGGCAGTTGATCATGGAGAGATTTTGCACCAGGATGCAACTGCTCACCAAGTTTTCTACCTTCAAGATTCTGCCAGCTGTCATGAAGGAGCTACACAACAAAAGCAGAAATCTGAAGTACAACATTCACAAGAGTGGCCCAATGGTTGGTGAAGTTGGAGGAGTCAACAAGGACCTGGTCCCTTGGAGGTTCATTGTTGATCTAGATAAGAGAGAGTGCACCTGTAGAGATTGGCAGTTAACTGGTCTGCCATGTGTTCATGCCCTAGCTTTTATTGGCACCAAAAGGGTAGACTTACAGGACTATGTTGACCACTACTATTTTGTAGACATGTTCAAAGCAGCCTATGCAACTCCAGTGCCTCCAATGCCAAGCAAGGATGAATGGAAAAAGCTGAACCTTGGCTTCAACCTCCTTCCTCCTAAATGCAACAGAGTAGCAGGAAGGCCAAGGAAGAGAAGGATAGTTGGAGTTGAAGAAGGTGGGTCCAGCAGCAAGGGCAGGAGAAGGTGTAAAAGGTGTGGTGGATTTGGACACCTGCAGAAAACCTGCAATGAAACTGTTGCAGATCCTGATGCACCACCAACTGCACCTCCAAAGAAGAAGAGAATGACTTATAGACCAAAGGTTGTTGAGATCATAGAAACAACAGAAGAGCCAGCCAAGAAGAAGAGAAAGGCCTCCACCAAGGGGAAACACGCCAGCAAGAAGAAGAAGACAACTCCAACTGAGCCTACACCTCCTAAGCAATCAGTGCAGTAAGTGATCCATTTCTTGCCAACACTATTCTTAATCTAAAGCCAAGTGTAGTTGATAACATGGTCACATCTGCCATCTTACAGGGTTCCAAGATCCCCAGTCACTAGGAGGCAGCCAAACAAAACAAAGAAGTCGGAGGTAGCCTAGGGGCCCGATGCCAAGATCTGGAACATCAAGATGCAACCTTTTGAGCCACCCGTGCTTTTGGTGTGCTTTTGTGTGGTTCTATGAACTTGCTATTGTAATTTATGTGCTTTTGAGCCTGGATATTGTTGGTGTGAACCCGGTATTGTAACTGCAATGTAGTGAACTCCGCTATTGTTGGTGTGAATTTGATATTGCCATCTGGTATGATGTTCCATAATTAATGATCTGGTATGCCTGTGTTTGTCATGCTAAAATTAAGTCAGCTGTTAAGTTGAAGGTAGTGATGCTGCAATTTTAACTTTACAACTAGAAAGGGAACAAATCAAGTTGAAGTTACTCCATTCAAACTGCATTTCATTCATATTTCACAAACATTACAAAGCATACTTCATGCTTGCTTGTACAATACCATGCACAAAGCAAGAAAGCAAACAACACCTACAAACACACTCGCCCCAACCATCATCCTAACAACTATTTGCTCTCCAGCTATTCTAGCCACAATAATGCTCTGAGCAACTACAACATTGTTCAAGTTCAACAGAGAATTCTCCAGAGCCTTCAACGCAGCCATCACTGCTGCACCATCCATGCCATCTCAGCGCTCTCTGGCTTCCACATGAAGAAGTTGCAGGTACCGCTGTTCTATTTCACGGCAAAAAGCCAAATCAATAGGATGAACCCTACATCCGATTTCAAAACGCCCAAATGTAGCAAGAACAAAATCAAGAAAAGTCACCCGATCCACGATTCCCGCAAGTGTGGAACGGCTTGTCCGGATTTTTGTGGTTCTCGACGTCCGCTCCACGACCGTCGCGCCAGTGGCGAAAGGGCACGCGCGATGCCCTCTCTCGCTTCCACGCTGGCCGACGAAGAAGCGCCAGATCTCAGAGCCATCTTCTATAGGCCCGCTCTCCCGCCGACGACGCCGCCAACCCACGCCAAGGCGGCACCCTCCGCCCGACCGGGCGCCGCAGTTTATGCCGCCGCCGCCTCAAGGTGAAGAGGGGAACGAGGAACAGACCGGAGTAACGACGGAGTCGGGTGCGGGCCGGTCGTTCAACTGGGTCGAACCAGACCAGGTTGGGACGGCGCCAAGTCTGGTTTAAGGGCACCCGATGTCCAAAACGAAGTTTTCTCTCTCCAAAACCGGGTGCAACTGGGTTGCGGTGCCCACTGACAGTATTTCCAAAAACCAGAGTGTCTCACGGCAAAAGATGGAAAACGCAGTGTCCGCCAGCAAAGACGCGTCATTTGGCATGTCCAATAGCAAAATTTGCCAAATATATACAGTAGCATCTCTAGTTCTCTATCTACACAGCAGCATTATTTAAATTAAACAAGGAAGTCTAGATCCGTGGCGCCAAATGTCAAGATCCGTGGCGGCCAATGGTCATCATATCATCACTGATGTGCTGCTGCAAGCAAAAGCAATGCAATAACGGTACCTAGCTAGTACACATACGACGTGGGTGTATACAGTCCATGCAAAATACGTATATACCTAGTACGCATATATTCTTATGATAGGTATACGTACATGCGCGCGGCCAATAATGCAATATGCGCATTCCGTTTCAAAAGTAATGCAATATGCATGGAGCGCCTATTAATACAGCACCCCCATATATATGGCTGATAGCTTCAAGACGCACACAGCTAGTAGCAGTCCATCGAGCAGGCATATATGTAGCAATTAGCTAGCAACAATGGCCTCCATCGTCAAACCGTGGTCCGCTGCTGCCCTGTCGTCGCTCGTCGCCACCATTCTCCTGTTCGTGGCGGTTTCAGCCAGCGCGCTGGCCCAGACGTTCAGCAGTCCGCCGTGCCCCGACGTTCTTCTTAACCTAGAAGGGTCACCAAGCGCAGAATTCATCTTCGACAACCTGTCCCGTGACCTCCTTGGCGAGATCGGTCAAGAACTCACCAATCTGCGACAGGAGGCCGGTATCACCCGAGTTGAACACTGTGTCTGCCAAGTCACTGGATCCAACGGTGCCATCGCCACGGAAGTGATCCAAATCTTGGTCGATCCGGGGTACAACGTCACCAATTGCAGCAACCTCGCCTAGGCACTGATACGTTCGTATCGCAGCCACGCATACAGCAGTGCACGCGGTGGATGCACCCGGTTGGCTGGTTCGTATCGTTGCTGATTTATTTATGTGAGAGAGAAGTACTGCTGGCTGGTTCATATGAACAATATCTATGAGAGGAGGCTGGCCAGCCCAGCCAGCCAGCCAGCCAGCCCCAGCCGAACAAACTGATTATAAGTAAATAATTTTGCTGTATGTATATGACCGTCGTCGTCGTCAGCAACGACGCATGCAGCAGGGCATGACGTATACCTAGTAGTACCTACTACCGGAGAGTCTGTCTTATCATCGTTACTACTGGAAATATCTCATATGAATGAATAGTAAAGTTCTACCTATATACGACCTCCGTTCCAGAATATCAGTGGTCTAGGAGTTCAAATTTTGTCCGATTGTGGTTCTCTACTCCCAACGTAGCATGGTACTAGTCTTAGTGCCTAGCCAGTTAGGTGCACCAGTCTTTGCCCCCTCCACAGTCCATTAGTTTGATAAGGCCCCGTTTAGATCAAAAAAATTTTGAATTGTATTTGGTAATTAGTATCTAATTATGAACTAATTAGGTTCAAAAGTTTCGTCTCGCGATTTCTTACCCAACTGTGTAATTAGTTTTTTTTTGTCTACATTTAGTACTCCATGCATGTGCCGCAAGATTCGATGTGACGGGTACTGCGCAAAATTTTTTGGAATCTAAACAGACCCTAAATGTTTCATGCAAGTGTGGTCACTCGAGTACACAGGTAGCATAAGCAGTTAATGCATCCACTCAATGCAGGTCATTGGTTCACTTTCTTGGTACTGTTGCCTAGTCCCAAAACGACTCATATATTGGGACAGAGGGAGTATGTATGTTGTATGTTGTATGTTGTATGTTGTATGTTGTACGTGCATATGGCCTGGTGCTCGACAAAGCACAATATATATAATACTCTCTTCATTTCAAATTATAAGTCGCTTTGATTTTTTTGGTACATCCATTTTGCTATGCATCTAGATATAACAATATGTGTCTAGATACATAGCAAAATGAATGAACCAAAAAAGTCAAAGCGACTTATAATTTGGAACAGAGGGAATACCAAAAAAGTTAAAATGACTTATAATTTGAAACGGAGGGAGTAACTATATTTTTGGATTGATAATAATGTCAGATTTTAGGGTATGGATATAGCTATAGTTTTCATCCTCCCTCCGATCCCCTGCCATATGCAAGCTGTTTGCAGTATAATGTTTGCAAATAAATCAACCGTCAATAAACTTAGGATGTGTTTGGTTTCAGAAATGAGGTGATCCTACACTTTACTTTTTTGTTTGTTTGTGAAATGTAATGGGTTCATATACCACAACGGCGTCGATGGACAATACAACACCGCCGGATCAAACGCAAGTACGGTGATGATGGATAGGGCTTCACCACCGCACATTACGCCAGACTGACGATGATACCACCATCAACACCGCCAGATCGAACGGCGACCGGCTATGCTTGTACCTACATCAAAGTCGAATCATAACCCGGACTGACGTTGATGTCTCGTTCATCACCGCTAGATGGTATGTGTTGGCCCCTCACTTTGAGAGTCCTAGGTGCATCCGTATCTGCGCCAGGATCACGCACAAATACGCACAAAACACAAGAATGGTACACATATATATAATAAAAGATTCCGAGCTTTATTGATATCTAGAAATAAGGTCTTACAACAATGGCCCAAGGGGCATAGTCTTAGGCCACATATCTAGCGGAAGACTACGGCCGTGAAATGGCTTTATTGGTGGTCTCTAGAGCAGGATTATTATACAGCGAAGCGGTGTCCTATTCCATAGGCAACTTGAGCGCGGTCGAAACCCTAGCCTCGATGTCATACTCCTACGAATGAATCTCCTAGCGGGAACTCTAATCCTCGTGGTACGCTTCTTTGTCAAAGTCATAGTCTTCTTCTGTACCGAGATCTGTGAGTCAACAACGGGTGAGTACTTACGTACTGAGCAAGCCCTAACCATAGGGTGAAAATAGAAGTGTAGTGGTGATTCTAATTAAGGGTGGGGTCCTAGCAAAGTATTACCATTCCCACTAGTACTTGGATTGGCATTGATTCCATTACCAGTTTCATTACACATAAAAAGTAAAACTAATCATAGTATCCCATCCTAGCATTTGCCCATTACAAGGACGTGGCTATTCGAATAGATTTAAGTAAACTCTGCAGAGGTGTACAAATTTCCCCCACACGATAGGTGAAACCTCATCCATGATCAGTGGACAAAATAGACCTAACGAGACCTCGTACCCGAATGTACGCGACCTTAGACGTCCATATAACTCCACTATGGCTTCTCAGCGGTTGGAAACACAAAACCGGAAAGATACCAAATCCCCCCAAACATGATGATACCAAATCATCACAAAAGAAAACATGGCTCGAACACGGCCAAGAAAAACAAGGGCTCGAACGCGGCCAAAAACCAAAAGCTTAACGTGGAAGATCACATAGCATCCACGCCAATCGGACCACAGAAGAAAACATATCCCCGTGTTCGCTCCTGATATTCCGCTGACTACACCGGCCTCCTAGTAGAAGTTATACTTCTATCTGACGGGGTGTGAGATCAAGCCTACCCATATAGACATGTGGTTGTACGAAATAACTCACTAGGCGAGAGGGACTACGAACCGGTCCTTATGTGACCGAGGCGAGTATCTCCACAGGAATCCTTTTTAAGCATCCCTGCCATGGTAAACTACCTCCATAGTTTACCACCATTCGCCCCATGTCGGGGTTCAGTTTAAGGTTTAACAAGATTTAAGTTCCATAATTATCCCTAAATCTAATCATTATGTGGAGCTAATAACAAGATAACCATTTATCTTAAGCATATCACATTAACCGAGCTCATATTCTAGGCTGGGTAATAATCTTATAGTCATGTTTTAGCGTTATAGTGGTTTAAAGCAAGATAGTAGAGAGGGGAGCTAGGACTTGCCTTCGTCGTTGTTACCTTCCGACACGCCTACGAAATTCGGGTCCTCGTCCTCTTGACGATTACCGTCGTCTGTTGGCGTATCGATCGAAATAAGACTACCGCTAACCGCAAAAGAAAAGAGCAAAAGCAACATAGAACTATATGGGGGCACTAGGTGCAAATGATAGGGTTGGATTTTAGATGAATTTTAGAGGTGGTTGCATGCAAAAAAGAGTTAGGGTTTAAAAGTTATATATTTTATAAGTTTATCCTATAGTTATTTAACTAGGTGGAATTTTATATGCATTTTCTTGTGCATGACAATATGTGCAAAACTACATGATGAAATTCCTTAATGCATCTAGTTTATTTACAAATTTTCTAGGAATTTTTCTAAGCTAGGAAGGTGCATTTCTAACTCTCTGTGTACCACTACTGGAAACTCTAATTGTTCTGTGGGTGTTTAATTTTTCTGTGCGTTTTTTTCGGTACGCATAGAAAAATTACGATTTTTCTGTCAGTTTCAAAATATCCCGACAGAAAAATACGAAAACCCACAGAAAAATTATATGATTTTTCTATGCGTGACAATACACACACGGAAAAAATCAGCACTCACAGAAAAATGCAACTTATTCTGTCGGTTCTTTAAAAACGCACAGAAAAAATATATACACGCACAAAAAAATATTATTATTCCATCGGTTATTTTAAAACGCACAGAAAAAACATACATACACACAGAAAAAAACAGTCCTAACCATAACCCGCCGCGGACTCGCCCGCTCGGCTCACGCACGCACGCTCCCTCCCTCCCCTTCTTCCCCTTGCACCCTCCCTCCCTCCCCCTCCCCCCCACACTCCCTCCCTCCTCCCGCACCCGCACCCTCCCATCCTCCATGAATCCCGCCCCTCCTCCCTCCCTTCTTTCTCGTGGCTGTGCCGGTGCCTCCCTCCCTCCCCCCCTCCCTACCTTCTTCCCGAGATCCCGCCATGCCCGGCTTCCTTCATGTGGCCCCTTCCCTCCCGCTCCCCATCGGCGAGATCCGTGGCCGGTGCCGCCCCCTCCTCTCCCTCCCCCTCCCCTACCTTCTTCCCGGCGCTGCCCCTCCCTCCTGCTCCCCACCAAGCCAAGATCCGGCGGCCGGTGCTGCCCCCTCCCTCTCCCCCCCCTCCCCTACCTTCTTCCCCGAAGCAGCCCCTCCTCCTCCTCCTCCACTTCCCCTTCCCTACCCCTGGATTTCTGCGCATGAGTACCACTTGCCTCTTCCAAACCCTACCTCCCTACCCGTCGCGGATCTGGCGGTGCGGGCTGCGGGGGGAGTGATTGGTGCTCCCATCAAGGGTGCCATGGCCTGCTTGGGGAGCCTCCGAGGATCTGGGCGACATCAAGGTGTCCCCTACTCTTTGCCCCATCTCCTCAGATCGGCTTCCCATACAGGCGGAGAGGTCGAGCACGGCGTCAGGCGCTCGTGGTGACGAGGTGGCCTTCTCCATCCGTATCGCCATGGGCCGCTCAGCATCTTTGATAAGCTCGGTAGGCTCGCCAAGCCATGCATCCTCGCTCTCACGGTGAGTGCCCCCCTCTCCCTCCTCGCCTCACTTCTGTTTTGATTTGCTGTGCTGTGCTCTGTAGATGTTGGGCAGAGAAATTAACTCTTGGATCGTATAGCCATGAAGAATTGAACAAATTAAGTCTAGCAAATTGTCAGTAATGTAACATAGTCATGGTTGTTTTTTTGTTTCTGCCCATATCTTCAGTAATGCTACTCCATGAGGTTGTGAGTTCGGTAACAGCAGGTAGCAACATTTAAGACTTCTGAAGAGTCTAGGGCTCTCTTCAATCCTACTTTTCTTAAAAAAATATACATCATATATTTTTTTTATTTGAAACTACATATGTTCTTACAAATCACAAGTCAAAATGTCACATTTAGAACTGTGTCGATGTCCTATCATCTACGTTTGTAATTGAGGTAATTGTTCTTTAAAATTGCTTTATTAATTACAGTAGTATGTGGAGTGAAAGGGAAATGCTGAAATTAATTGCATAAGATAGGCATAGCAACTGTCCAAACTTCCTAATCTGGAATAAGCATTGTTGCTCGCAGAATTCTGGAAGCAAGTTCCTCCAAATGAACCTTCTATTAGTGACTGCAGCTTTCATACTTATAGTAATCTAATTACCACCTTCTATGTTGCAGTTTCGTGCCGCGCTGCTCTCCCCTTCCCTAACTATGCCTTGTGACTTTTTTGTTTTGTACTACTCTTGAGTGGCTGTGATGAATCAAGTTTCCATTAGAGAACTTCTGCACTTTAGCACCTTATGAGCTGGTACTTGGGATATTTTGTTCTGTTTGCTGCTTAACTAGGATGGCTTGTACCAGTACAAGCAACCAGTTATGTGGCCGTTCAATTCCCATTAGATAGAGAGAATTAAATTAAGTTCCAGGTGAAATTAAGTTGCAGTTGTCATGCTGATAATGGGTAAATCTGAGCCATTTCTCGAGTTCTTTTGCTCTTGTTCTTTTGCTCCAGGTGAAATATATGTAGTTCTTGTGCTTTTGACATACTACTCTAATAGATCTGGAATGACAAATAGTTTCTTTTCTATTAGCTCAGTTCAATAGAGCTATGTGATTTTTGCATTGCTATTTGTAGAAGAACATGACTTTTTTAATTCAATATATTAGCTAAGCTGATTTTTTGTATCTGAGCTACTGTCAGTTAACCTTGTCCTACACTATATCATATAAGATCTTTAGTTTCTGAGCCCCGGCTAATGTGTCTTTGAGAAAAATTAGATATGCTAATTTGGGCTGCAACTAAGTGCTCTTATTATGATGCGACTTGCTTAAGCATGTCACTGCTGTTCTGTGGTTCTGTGTGAAATAATTTATGTAACTTAGGAAATGATGAACTCCCCGATCAGTGGAATTGTCCTGCACCTTAGCATGCACTTCCCATGAATTATCTTGATCTGCTGGCTTTGCAGCTGCTCCACCTCCACTACTCCAGCCTCCCCAATCAGTGGAATTGTCCGACACCTTAGCATGCACTTCCCATGAATTATCTTGATCTGCTGGCTTTGCAGCAGCTCCAACTCCACTACCCCAGCCTCCCCAGTCACCAGAATCATTCGCAGCACTAGCATTTTGTTCTCAACTTGAGTTCATTGTTGTGCCATTTTCCCATGAGCTGCCTTTCTGAATATTTTGCTCTCCAACTTAAGTATTATACAACACTTGCTTGAAGGCACATGAGATGCCAATAAGTTCCCTCACTTGCTGAATGCCATATGGAATAGACCTCCGTGTGTCAATGAGGTCAAGTACAGGTAAGCAAGCATCAATTGTTTTCCTCCAGGCTTGGTATAGTAGACTTGATATGTCTCTTTTCAAGGCAAAAAATCTCCCCTAATACATGTTTCTGTTCATTAATGCTATCATATTCTTCTAAATGAGCAGGACTGGTGTCTCCTCCGCTTATTCCTATAGCAGGCCAGTCTAAATGAATGTGTCATGTCCTTTGTGGTATCAAGGGGAAGGTAGTCCATAGCAGTTTTAGAAGTTGTTGTTTTGTTCAGTTTCATTTTTTTGTTTTTTGATTGTCAGTGTTTCAGTATTTTTGTTTTTTCAGTATTAATGTTCCATTTAGTTTCAGTTCATTGAGTGATGGTTAATCCATTGGATTGATATGTTCTTGTGCATCACAATTAGGTTGTACTCGTATTTGGTGTCCCACATGGTTGGTTCCTGAAGCTAATATTGTAATTTTGGAACTCTATCAGGCTGAAATTAGATCTTCGTTGTGGCTTAAGAAGGTTGGTTATTAGATGTTGGGGTAGGCATTTGGACCTGTTCATTACTACTATGGGATAATTAGATGGTTTGTATTTTAAGCGTTTCTAGGAGTATAATTTTCTATTCAGTGGCATTAGTTTCAGTGCAAAACTAATGGGGGAAAATAGAACTATTAGAATCTTTGATATTTTTCTTGGTTGTCACATTTCCCACCATAAGTGAAATTTGTGCTGTCAATTAACAATGTTCATGCAAATTTAGAATGAAGCAACCTGAATTTGATATCAAATCTACTTGGGTTACCTAATTGGTCAGTATACCTTGCTTACAAAATGTCTAATTCCACAAAATTAGTTCCATTGGTCAAATAAGAAATATGATATGTTGTTATTATGACGAAGAAATGTATGGCCCTAACTTGAGGCTTAGTTATCACCAAATTACATTTTGAGCTATGCCTAACATACTTTCATAATCAATGATCTGTTACTATTCAGAAGAACAAATAAGCATTACTGCTTTCTCCTCGACGTTACTAGAAATTTTACCATATTATGCATATGTTGATACTTTCCACCTTGATTCCAGTGAAGTGAGGATAGAAGGTCTGGAGACCCTTGATTATCTTGACAACCTTAGCCAGCAGGAACGTTTTACCAAACAGGAAGATGCTATCTTGACAACCCTATCCAGCATCATACTCTCAGGGATACACTACATTAGGCTTAGCTGCGATCGGTATTGACTTAGGTTTTTCTTCGCCTTCCTGGATTTTATGAGTTACCTAGTCCTAACCTAGAGAACTTAGTCCTAACACTTGCTTATTTGTCGCTGCAGGAGTGTCGCCGACCATGCCTACCACTGCCACCTTTCCGTCGCCGCACTCCTCACAGCAGCAGCAGGAGCAGCTACCGCCGCCATAGTAGTGAAGCTCATCATGGTGTCCTAGTCGTCCTCTCGTGATGGTTTAGAACTTTGATGTCGGTCATTTGAAGTTTGCTTGTCGCCTAGCCACATCAGGCGTGATACTTGTTTTGGAACTCTTGATACTTGATCGGTTGTGTGGTCACCCATCAAGGTCCCTTCGAGTACTGTATTTGTGTATTATTTGAATGAAACCTTGTTGTCATGCACATAAATTACTATATGGAAAATATATATTTTAATATGCTATTGCTACTGTTTTAAAATAATTTTTTTGTGCGTTTAACTCTTTTTCTGTGAGGCTGTCTACACAGAAATATTATTTTTAATCTGGGCGAAATGAATTTTTCTGTGAGTTCACTAGACCGACAGAAAAAAAACATGTGTTTTTCAGTGCGTTTATTTCTTTTTTCTGTGTGGATTAACACACAGAAAAATTAGTTTTAATCTGGGTGAACATAATTTTTCTGTGCGTGTGAGACCCACAGAAAAATTATTTCTGACGGTGAACCCACAGAAAAAGTCGATTTTTCTATCACTCTATTTCTGTGGGTTATTTTCTTACGGTATTCGAATTTTTCCGTTGGTTTTCGCACACACAGAAAAAAGACAGATTCCAGTAGTGTACACTAGCCGGGTGTCCCCAACATTTTCTAAAGTGTACCCCGCGCAGTGTGTGTGGATGACAGGTGGGCCACCCTGCCTACGTCAGCAGTGATGGCGGCGTCGGCGTTATGGCCTCCGGCCCACATGTCAGCGAGGAAGGGAGAGGGAGAGGGAGACGGACAGAGACGAGGGGTAACGGCAACACCGTTACCACCTGGCTCCACATGGCAAAGACAGAGAAGGGGAAGGAGGGGGAACGGCGGTGGATGGATGCGACCGCCGCGCCGTCGGAATAGGGGAGGGGAGGCTTGGCTCGTTGGAGTGGCTTATGCTGGCGGCGTCAGCCCTCGGCGGTGGTGGATGAGTGGCGGACGAAGCTCACGGGGTCATGCTGCAGCCGGTGGCGGAATCTCCGACGGTAGCGGGTGCCCACGGCAGTGGTGGTGGCTAGCCGGAGAGGGAGAAGAGAGAGGGCGACGCTGATGGCGCCGGTGAACTCCCAAATTAGGGAAAATGGAAGAAAGTGAAGAGGAGGAGGGGGAAGGGGAAGAGGAGGGGGAGATGAGGTGTTCCCGTCCTCGGCGGAGCAGATGGTGGAGAGCGCGAGGCGAGAGTGTCGCCGGCCGGGCCTATTTATAGGCTGGCTAGGCCGGTGTCCTGGCGGCGAGATATTTCTCGTGGTCGTGCTTATCCACCATGCGGGCGCGTTGTTGACCTCGTCAGGTCACATCGCCATGGCTGGAGCTTGCCCATGCACACCGTGAGGTGCCTTGGCGGCTACCTCGGTCGCTCGGCACGGAGACGACCATGGGGCTGGCGTTGACGAGTTCACAGTGAGGGGAAAGAGAGGAGAGGAGGAGAAAGGAGGGGCGCCATGTGTCCTGTCGTGTCGCCGTTGACATTCGCTGGCACCAGGGTGGCGCTGGCGGGCGTTGAGGCGCGGGCTGCGCCACGTACGGCTACCGACAACGAGGTTGGCAACGGAGCTGACAGGCGGGGCCTAGGCGTCAGTAGGAGGAAGAGGGGAGAAGGGAAGGACGCGGGCGAGCTGGGCCGGGTGCTGGGCCACGGCCGCTGCGGCGTTGCTGGGCCGGCTCGCGCTGGAGAAGGGAAGGAAGAGGGGAAGGGGTTGGGCTGCTACGGTGGGCCAAGAGGGAGAGAGGGGAGAGATTGAGCCCAAGTGGCTTTATCCATTTTCATTTCCTTTTCCTTTTTCCCAGCTCAAATATGCATATGTTTAAATGATTTTAAATTCAAACTTGAATGCATGAGTGTGCAAAAATGTACCACCATTAGTTCAACAAGTCAAGCAATCATTCACACACAAAGTTTCACACATGAATTCTTATGTTCCTATGTTAATTTATTTGTAAAAATTATCTAGGTTGGTTATATATGCTATCTCTTAGGCAATATTTAAAAAGTTCAAATTTTCAGTGATTTTCAAACTAGGTCAATTTTTTAGGGTGTTACAGTATGCCCACACGACATTGTTGTCTCCGTCGTCATCAGCACCGGACCATCCGCAAAACGGGCGATGGTACGCGACCAATTGCCGCCGAATCGAGCTATGAGGCGGCGGTGAAGGTAAGCGATAACACGTCGAATTGTACACTGATCCGGTGATGATGAACAATAATACCACCGCCAGCCCAACGGCCGGCGTTGATCACCCAGGATATCACCAACGATGGCCAAAACAGTCGGTGAAGGAGGGTTTAGAACCGGCTGTGATGAACTTTTTGTAGTAATGTCATTAGAGACTCTTAGACATGTTGTTGGCTATAAGAGTCTCTGATGAAGGGTCATTAGAGACATGTTTGTTTAAACGTGTCGCTGATGTATTGACATCATTGACTGTTTTTACACATAGTCCAAAACTCACTCAAACATTTCCTATTTCCTGAGGTCGTCTAAAACTTCTGCCTAGTTCCTCGGTTGATGTTTTTATGTAACCAGAGACTTATTTTCCCTAACATCTGTACTCACTACTTAACATATATGTCTTCAAAAATCATAAGTTGTTGCCCTCTACCGTATCTGTTCATCATCGCCGCCGGTTTGTATCACCCACCGGCGCTAAAAATCGCCCCATTCTCACTGCGATTCGTGTCATCAAACGGCGGTAAAAAATCATTTTCGCCAACGGTTGGTATTACGAAACGGTGGTGATAACCATGGTGCAAGATTGGCGGCCAAATGTCAAGATTGGCGGCGCCCAAGCCTCAGTCATATCGTCACTGATATGTTTTGCTGCAAGCAAGCAACAACGGTACCTAGTACACATATGTGTCTACAGAGCCCACACAAGTCCATGCACGTACGTACGTAGCTAGCTAGGCTAGCTAAGTAGAAAATGCGTAGGTCTCTCATCTCCTTGTATATATTAGATTATATTATATAGAAAAAAAGTCCAAATTACGTCCTCTAAATTTGGCCCCAATTGTCAAGATCAGCGGCTGCCAAGCGTCCTACATATTTGTGTGTATTGTATATATGTCCACCATGTCCATGCAAAGTAGGTAGGCTAGCTAGCTACGTAGAAAATGGGTTAGGGCTCGGCTCCTTAGATAAGCACATTGTATGTACGTACGATATTATCTGCCGGAGAGGCATATGACCAGGACCGGCCGGAGGACACTACAATAAAACTGCTTTCTGAAGATAGATGATGTTCTTAGGCGCTCTAAAAATACAGCCATGTATTTCACCAACTATATCTAAAAAATGAATTTTAGAGGCGATTTTTTAAGCCACCTATAGAGAAGGTCGTTTTTTATGGAGCCACTTGTAGAAAAAAAAAAGGTGCTTCCGATGGAAACATTTTTCAGTAGCAGAAGTTGGAGCACCGAGGGACAAAGTATGCCCTCTGGTACATGAGATGACTGTGTGAGACAAAGTCGCATATTGCCTGGCACAATATATATTATGCTCCCTTGCTCGGGGCCTCAATCGTAAGACAAAATTAATAGAAGAAAAACCTGACATGAAAAATGGCACTTGAAGATTTAGCTGGTCGACAATGAAATATAACTGGCCAGATGCCAGGCAAAATGTAACACAACTACCTACAAAATAGTACTTCCTCCGTTGCAAATTTTCTAGATGCGTAACTTTTGTTATACACCTAGATATATGCTATGCCTAGATACATAGTAAAATATATGTATTAAAAAAACAAAAGACGTCTTACCGTTTGGAATTGAGGAAGTAATATCTTTTAGTGTGGGGGAAGAACCAGGTGATCATTGGAGGGCTAGGCCAAGTGGCGAATCATGTACATGTTATTATTTAGGTTAACCTTTATCTACAACTTTCCGGTTAGAACATTTTTCACTTGAATTCATTTAGGGTCCAAAATATTAATTTTGAAATCTAGAAAAGTGAACACGAGGTGACTATATGTCTTTACCACAAGTGACTTTGGGTGGAGTGGTTAGAAAAGCTATATATGTGCAAGGCCACGGGTCTTAGATACGGATCCTGCTGGCGCATCGCGCGTGTACTTTGGCATAAAAATCTACATGACTTATGGGGCTTTCCGGGTTTAAAACATTTTTTGATGTTTTTTGTCCAATTTTCAGGTTTCTGGAAAACCCCTGTCACCGCCGGCGGTGATAACCATTATTTTTATCATCAACAATTTTCACCGTCAAGGAGTCAAAACCAGTGATACATAATAGAGGTTTAAGCTAATAAATGTAGCAGTGCCCACCCCCTCCCTTGCCGGTATAGTACCATATACTCCCTGGCTCGACCACATATATATCGCCTCGCTCATAAAACAAAACAGAAGGAAAAATCAGAGAAAGGAGAAATGACGACGCTTGGCTTAGGTGTCCGCCAAGAATAAGAAATGGCCAGCAGCCGGGGCAGCAACAGGCAAATTAAACACTGCTGGAAACTCGAATATTTCTGTGGGTGACGAATTTTTCTGTGCGTTTTTTTCGGTACGCACAGAAAAATTACGATTATTCTGTGGGTTCCAAAATATCCCGACAGAAAAATACGAAAACCCACAGAATAATTATAACATTTTTTTGTGCGTGACAATAGACACACGGAAAAATAAAAACTCACAGAAAAATATAATTTATTCTGACAATTTTTTAAAAACGCACAGAAAAAATATATCCACGCACAGAAAAATGTTATTAATAAAATAAATAAATAAAATAAAAAAGTGCTAACCCTAACCCGAGAGCCGCCGCCCCCAAACACCCATGGCCGCCCCCTCTTCCCTCTCCTCCCCATTTGGCGCCCGCCCCTCTCCTCCAGCCCCCAGCGCCCCCTCCCCCGCTGGGCGCCCCTCTCCTCTGGCCATGGCGCCCTCCCCCAGCCGGGCGCCCCCTCAGGAGCCGCCTCCCAGCGCCCCTCCCCGTCGGCGCCCCTCCTTCCCAGTGGCCCCCTCCTTCCCAGTGCCCCTCCTCACTGGATCCAGCGCCCCTCGCCGGATCCGAGCGGCGCCCCTCCTTTCCGGCGCCCCTCCTTCGACGCCCCCCCCTCGCCGGATCCGACGCCCTCTCCCGGATCCGGCGCTCCCTCCTTTCCCGGCGGCGTGGCGGCGCGGACGCGCCATGGACGGCCCCTACATTCTCAGTCGGTTGCTGGGAATATCTTCCCGTATCTCGATGATATGTATTTTTGTATATGTTGCAGTGCAATATATTTGCCATTTCTGGTGTATTGATTTTACTTGTTTGCTCGTAGGATGCTTTTGCTATCCAAAGCAATGAGCGTGGAATTGCTGCTCGTGACAGCGGTGCTTTTGCATGGGAGATTGTTCCGGTGATTTTCTTTCACTTTGCTAGGACTTGAAATTACAGTATATGCTTTGTTTGGTTTCCATATTATGTTCAATGTTTTGTCAACCAGATTGAAGTTCCCGTTGGGAGAGGAAAACCACCTGTACTTATTGAGAAAGATGAAAGCCTGGATAAGGTAAATTTTCTCATGCAGCAAAGACATAAGACTGGCGTGCCCTTTGATTCATTATTCTTCCTACGGTGCAACAGGCCTCCTTACATGGGGACATGTGCAGATGATTGTTTCACTTATGCCGTGCAATTTCTTGTGTCTCTTAGTTTGACCCAGCAAAACTGAAGAAACTTCACCCAAGTTTCAAGGAGAATGGTGGTACCATTACAGCTGGAAATGCTTCTAGTATAAGGTAACTTCTCGACATTTACGTTATTGTTACTTAGTCCTTTTAAGTTTATCTTCAGTTGTATTATAATTCTTGTGATTAGCTATGATGATAGTTAACTTCTTTCTTTACATTATGCTTGCATTTTGTTATTTTTGTTGCTGTCCTGTGCATACCATATTTGACTTGTGTTTGTTCTTATGAATTGGCACTCCTATTATGTTTTAGGGGCTTGGTATGCTCTAATTTGTTAAATAGATTGTAACTTTTCTTCTTGTAAATGATTTATTATCACATAAGAAAGTAAAGAAGTGTTTGTAATGTCTTATGTCCATTCAAAGGAAAATCAGTCTATGTGTATAATTTCTTCTTGGTTGTCTTCAAAATTCTTTGATCTCACTTTGCACTTGCTATTTTTTCCATTGACCGGTACTGTCCATTGTGTACTGCCTACTATCCGCTTGTGTAGCTACAATCGATCATATCTAATTTGCTTTTATATGGATCAGTGATGGGGCTGCTGCATTAGTTTTGGTGAGTGGGCAGAAGGCTCAAGAGCTTGGCCTGCAAGTCCTTGCAAGGATCAGAGGATATGCAGATGCAGCTCAAGTAAGCTACAGTAACAGTTATCTCACTTGAGAGTAGAGTATGTTTTGTCTTGATATTTACATTGTGATCTAAATGTTCAAGGATATTGGGAGTTTATTTTCTCGGACAGTTTTATGTTACTATTTTATACATAAAAGTTTCTCAACTATTAAAATTGTATTCTAGAATTTTATTTTGTAACCATGAATGTTGTTTATACAGGCTCCGGAACTCTTTACAACCACCCCAGCACTTGCGATACCAAAGGCTATAGCAAATGCTGGATTAGAGTCATCCCATGTTGATTTTTATGAGATTAATGAAGCATTTTCGGTATGTGCTGACTACTGAGAGTTTCTTTCACTGAATAATTGTTTTTTGTAGTTTGCTATGCAGCTGCAGGATTTAATAGCATGATAATAACATTTCTTGTGTGTGAATTTAAAAGGCTAAAATGTCATTTTCAGAAAATGCACCTTGATTCTTTTGTAGTAGTAGTTTGCTATAGGCAACAGCAGCATTTAATAGCATGATAATAAAGTTCTGTACTAACAACGCATGTGGTTGCAGGAAAAGATTAACGTTCATGGAGGAGCTGTATCTTTAGGGCATCCTCTTGGGTGCAGTGGTGCTCGCATTTTGGTCACCCTTCTTGGTGTAAGTTTTATCTTAATCCCTTTGTTTAAAGATGCACAATGTTTTTATAGTAGAAAAGTTGAAGGTAATCTGTAATTAAATAATGAATTGCGTCAAATACTTGAGGCCTTGAGCATATCATAGCGTTTGTCAGGAAGGGTAAAAAATCTTTACTAGTATATTGCTAGTGTTCTGTTAGTGAATTTTCAGTGTGTAAATAGGAACTTAGGTAACCCTGCAAATCCAAGCTTGACATTGATACTTGACTCACAGATTATGAAAACTATATCCATAAGTTCATATTTGAAAAGAATCCGTAAGTTCATATTTGAAAAGAATCCATAAGTTCATATGCAGTCTAGTGTTCATGCTGCTGTACTTAGGTTTGCAGTTTGACATCTGGAAGTTAGCTGCCAAATTACTACCACTGCAGAGAGGTTATTTGTACAGCAGCATTCTTTATAGGATTAAAATGCATTCTATTCTTTGAGTTATTGACAGTTCATCACCTGTATGCTAAGGAAAATTGTCCTTTTTTATATATTTGGGATGAACTGTTGAATTGATCAATAAATCTACTAGATTATGACTCGTGTTTCTTTTATTATGTTTTGGCAGGAGGTATCAAATAAGATAGTGAATCATAACGTAATATGCTTTATAATTATCTTAACCTTCCATTTTTGTACTTTAATTTTCAAACATTTCTTTTATTTTCACTTACTAAACAGAAAAGATGCATTAGCTATAGTATTGTGCAAATAGTTAATCCATTTGAAGTAATGCATAGCACATTCTTTTGTTTAGGTATATAATTATTCTCATCCCGCCAATTTCCAAACTGTATTGGTTTTTCTTTTAATCCTAAATTATAAGGCTTGTGCCTAATTTAGATGCTTGTTACCCTCTTTTCCATGTCATTCGGCTTACCATCCTCTAAATCTGCTTGATCTCAGTATTATCTCTGTCTTGATTGAAGGTTCTCAAGATGAGCAGTTGGGCACGACGGAAGCCGTCGTCCGCTCTCGACGGAGTCCTAGACCGAGGTAAATCACATCACGCGAGCCCTGAATGAACTCGAGAATACATTGTGCGTGCTTCTTGTGACTGGGCTGCTGCTTGGCAATGCAGAGCTCGGTGGCCTTCTCCTGTCCCGAGTCGAGGGCTCAGCTCAGCAGCAAGGCGGCAAAGTGAGGCAACTGTCGTCGTCTATTTTTGACATAAGTGTTGACTCCATTCATGATGAACTACTTATTTGTGTATTATTTGAATGAAACCTTGTTGGTCCTATATATATTTTAATATGCTGTTGCTACTGTTTTAAAATAATTTTTTTTGTGTGTTCAACTCTTTTTTCCTGTGAGGCTGGCTACATAGAAATTTTTTTTTAATCTGGGCGAAATGAATTTTTCTATGAGTTCACCTAGACCGATAGAAAAAAAAAACATGTTTTTCTGTGTGTTTATGCGTTTATTTCTGTGTGGATTAACACACAGAAAAAATAGTTTTAATCTGGGCGAAGACAATTTTTCTGTGCGTGTGAGACCCACAAAAAAATTGTTTCTGACGGTGAACCCACAGAAAAATTTGATTTTTCTGTCATTATATTTCTGTGTGTATTTTTCTGATGGTATACCGTCAGAAAAATATTTTTCTCACGGTATTTGTATTTTTCTGTGTGTTTTCGCACACACAGAAAAAAGCGAGATTCCAGTAGTGAAATGTAATTCGCCTCCCAATAACGTACGAAATATATACAGTAGAGTAGCATCTCTAGCTCTGTACACACAACAGCATTAATGTTTAATAAACAAGGAAGTCTTGACAGGGGCCCCAAATTGTCAAGATCCGTGGCGCGGCCAATGCATGGTCATCACATATCATCACTGATGTACTGCTAAATGCAATCGATGCAATAACGGTACCTAGCTAGTACACCTACGACGTGGGTGTATACAGTCCATGCAAAATACGTATATACCTAGTACACATATATTCTTATTCTTATATAGGTATACGTACATGCGCGGCCAGTAATGCATGGAGCTGAGCGCCTATAAATACAGCACCCCCATATGGCTGATAGCTTCAAGCAGACGCACAGCTAGGAGCAGTCGATCGAGCAGGCATATACATATAGCAATTAGCTAGCAACAATGGCCTCCAGCATCAAACCGTGGTCCGCTGCTGCCCTGTGGTCGCTCCTCGCCACCGCCATTCTCCTGTTCATGGCGGCTTCCACGCTAGCCCAGACGTCCACGTGCCCCGGCATGCTTGTTCTGCTAAAAGGGATTAGCCCAAACATCCTGGAAACTGATTTCTTTGTGCAGATCAGTCGAGTACTCGATGTTCTGCGACGGGAGGGCGGTATGACCCGAGTCGCACAGTGTGTCTGCCAAGTCACTGGATCCAACGGTGCCAGCGCCACGGAAGTGATCCAAACCATGGTCGATCCGGGGTACAGCACCAATTGCAGCAGCAACCTCGCCTAGGCACTGATACGTTCGTATCGCATGCAGCCACGCATACAGCTAGCAGTGCATGCGGCGTATGCAATTAATATTATTATCCTTATTACATATATAGACTGTGAGTTGTGTCGCGTAATATATAAGGCTGTGTTTAGTTGTAGGAATTTGGATTTTGGGGCTACTGTAGCACGTTCGTTTTTATTTGGCAAATAGTGTTCAAACATGGACTAATTAGGCTCAAAACGTTCGTCTCGCGATTTCCCACCAAACTGTGCAATTAGTTTTTCTTTTCGTCTACATTTAATGCTCCATGCACGGGCCGCAAACATTCGATGTGACGGGTACTGTAGCAAATTTTTGGAAGTTAGGGTGGAACTAAACAAGGGCTAAGGAAATAATGCTGTTGTATGTATATGATCGTCGTCGTCGTCGTCTTCAGCAACGACGCATGCAGCAGGGCATGACGTCTACCTAGTAGTACCTGCTACACCGGAGAGTCTGTCGTCTTATCATCGTTACTACTGCATACAGGCCATATGAACAAATAATAAAGTACTTACCTATATATATGCATGTATGTTGTACGTGGCATATGGCCTGGTGCTCCACAAAGCACAATATATAATATATAGACAATATAATAACTATATTAATTGTTGGACCGATAATAATGTCAGATTTTATCCTTATCAATAAATAGCATCGGCAATTAATGAGTTTCCTCTGGGCAGTATGATGATCTTTAGTTTCAGCGTATGGATATAACTATAGTTTTCATCCTTCCCTCCGATCCCCTGCCAGATGCCAACTGTTTGCAGTATAATGTTTAATTTGCAAAATAAATCAACTGGCAATAAACTTACTTAGGATGTGTTTGGTTTTAAATGAGGTGACCCATCATCTTCATCACTCCTGCACTTTTCTTTTTTGTTTGTTTTGTGAAATGTAATGGGTTCATCTATCACCACCACCTTATTCCTCACGAGATAATAATTAGGACCTGTTTTTTTAGAAAACAACTTCGCAAGCAGCTTTTTTTTGTGACGCTGAGCTGTTTTGGAAAAAAATGTTTAACAAAATAGCTTCACCGACAGCTCATAAGGGAGAGAGTTAGGATAAGCTACTATTTTCAGCTTCATCTCAACTCATGTCTTCGTGAGAGGAGGAGAAAAACAGCTTCACCAATGAATCTGTTTTGGAAATGAGTGTTTGACAAAAAAAAATATCTCACAACATCTCATGAAGCTGTTGTGAGCTGTGTCAAGCAGACCCTTAGTATATATGTATGAAGAGTGTGTTGGGGAGCCCATATAGAATATGGACCAACTCCCCCTTGAAGAGGCCCAATAGGAGTTGGTGTAGTAGCTTGTGAAATTAGCAAAGGCCACAGAGACACCAAGCCCAAGCGAAGGCCGACGCTCTACAAAGAAGAAGCGAAGGCCGCGGAGATACGAAGCCCAAGCGAAGGCCGACGCTCTGCAAAGAAGAAGCAAAGGCCGCGGAGACACGAAGCCCAAGTGAAGGCCAACGCTCTACAAAGAAGAAGCGAAGGACGCGGAGACACGAAGCCCAAGCGAAGGCCGACGCTCTGCGAAGACGGAGCGAAGGCCGCGGAGACACCAAGCCCAAGCGAAGGCCGACGCTCTGTGAAGACTGAGCGAAGGCCATGGAGATGCAAAGTCCGATCGAAGGGAGTAGCACTAGCGGCGGCACAACGGTGCCACCAAACGATAAGGCCTCTTCTTGGGCCGAAGTACCAGCCCGACAAGGGCCCATCAACGAAAGGGGTTGTAGGAGTAAAAGATTTACGTACCCCTGAGAGGATCTGAGGAAGAGTGGAATATTCCGGCATATGTCGTGACTGTCGCAGGGGCATTCCTATACTTGCGAAAGATTGTAACGTACCCTATAAAATGGGGAGCTCAGCCCCCAAGAGGAGAGAGGAACTATGTGATTGAAACCCTAAACTGTTGCCTCGGTAATCGTGTGACCACCGTGTCGATGTCTGTGTCACCGCTAGTCGAAGGCCTCCGCTCCTAAGCAAAGCCTTCGACCCTCGGGTGTCAAGCTGCAGCGAGCTCTCCCCACTTACTCTGTCTCTGTCGGGATCCCTATTTCCCAACAGAGTAGGTTGATTCCACCAAAATTCGTGGGACGAACTCATGGTACACCACCTCATGTAGCATGAGAGGTGATTCCGTCAAACTAGACACACCCTTATAAAATGATTGGATCAGATAACTGATGGAACGCAGCCAAGTTGCAACTATACTATTACACTGACAATTAAAGCAATTAATAAATGGTAAGCAATAAATAAATAAATGGTAAGCATCATCAGGGACTCTAAGAAAACCAGTAGCTAAGTTCCACTTTGCTTTTCATCTGAAATATATATTCTCGGTTAATTTATTATTGTGAACTTGATTTGACATAAAGCACTCAAGGCAATACTTCCAAAAAAAAATTAGGTGACTGCAGATCAGATATACATATACCCAACATAAATGCATGAAATCTCGAACTAAAATTCTTTGGAGCTGAATCACAATTTGACTACACTAATTCGTTGCTCAAGTAAACAGTGCCCATGTGAATAATGGGAACCGGGCATAGCGTCGACCTGCTAATGTCCACACGCACAATGAGATGACATACACTGCTACTACAGTACACGGAATCATTGCTACTCCCTCCGTTCCAAATTATAAGGCATTTTAGTTTCTGATACCTTATATTGCTTTTACCCAGAACTTTCGCCTAGTTTCCCAATAGATGTTTTCATGTAATTAGGCCCTGTTTCCGTAACCTTCGTACTTGGTCCTTAATGTTTTGGTATGTGAGTGTTAAAAAGGTTGTTGTGCTCTGTCATATCTGTTCGGCGAGCAAAGCAGACAACCATTCACTAGCAGAATGGTAGAGTTCTCCTAGTGTCTTTAAGTAGTAACTAGGTAGCGTGCCCGTGCGTTGCTACGGGATAACTAACAATTTATACTAAAAACACACGGATCCCACGAAAAGATAACAATACTGTTAAATTAAATACCAACGTTAAAGTGATATTTAATCCAAAAGGCAAAGTTTATGAATTTAACACAGTCACGGAGTGCGCGGCGTCGCAGGCTCACAAACTCTAGAGCTTCCAGAGATTGGGTCGAATCCAACCTAGAGCCTCGGAACCCTGCATCTTTTCCTGGACGGGCTTCACTTCGGATGCGCCGGTAGCAATATCAACGATCTCCAGTCGATGGACCAAGTCGTATGGATCCCCATACAATGGCTCAGACATGTAGATTTTGTTCTCCTTGTACTTAGATACACTTGTTCCACTGAAGCTTTCATTAAAATGTTGAGACACGAACAGTGTCTGATCACCGATGTCCCTCACCCTGGACCACTCCGGCGTACGGTCGTGGAGGTTGCACTTGTAGATCGCGCTGCTGTAGGTGAAGCTCTGTGTCTCGTGGAACGTTCTCACCATGGCACCCACAATGTGCAGCTCACCGTTTGATTCTAGGTAGCTGCGATGGCTGAGCCCCGTAGGTGGCGACAGCGATGGCAGCAGCGTCGCGGTTGGAGTAGCGCCGGCGGCGTTGCTGCTGCAAACGGAGATTTCTCCAGTACAGTCGATCGCCAAGAACTTGTCTTGTCAGTGGACGATGGACCCCACGGAGAACTCTAGTTTGGTGTCGAGTAGCGTCCATGCGCCGTCGACTCCAACCCAGCAGAACAAGACCTCCGTGGAGCACCCAAGCATGGCCATGGCCACGCACTCGCGGCCGGTGGCGTCAGGCGGCGCCGAGAGCACGATCTCACGGAAGAACAAGTCCCTCATGTCTTCTAGCTTGATGGCTCTGCCTGCGGCATCCGTGTCCCGTAGCCGTTGGTGGGATGGAGAACCCACCGGCCGTGGACCCTAGACACGCGTTCCGATGAGGACGCCGCCGCGACATGTTCGCCTGCTGGCGGGAGCTCAACGCGGGGGGCACGGGCACCGGCGAATGGATTCAGCAGCGTCACGGACGCCGCCTCATCCATGAGCGCCAGCCACCCACACGAGGAGCCGCACGCCACCTTGCCGCGCACGTCGGGCCATGAGGAGCACATCGAGCCATGGGGAGCGGCCCGAAGGTCACGAACAGGACGGCGGCGCGCCATGGGGACCAAGCGGATCGGAAGGACGCCGCGTCGTGGCTTGACGCGAGACGCTGCCCGATGGACTCGAGGAGATCCTCTGGCAGGCCGGATCTTCAGTCAGGGAGAGGTAGGGACCTTCTCTTGGGATTGGCCGGGAGGCTGAGCCATGGAAGACAGATGACATCAACTATGGTTCACGCAAGAAACAGCAAGCGAGGGCGATGGAACACGTGAGCGTGAAACCAAATGAAAGGAGAAAAAAGTTGTCCCTTTTGTAAATGCAAAGAGGGAAAGTAATTAAATGTAGGCAGATTTGGCAAGGTTCTCAGAAATGCAAAGAGGTTCCTTTTGTCTTAATTCTATTTTCTTTTGTGTTAATTCTCTTTGCTTTTGCTCGTTGCCATGTATGCTGGTGCATGCAAATATGCAATGTGTATATGGATAGCACAATAATTTTCTACTTCCTATTTTGCCGTGATTCCTCTATCACATGACAGGCAATATTCAATAAAGTAGAATGGCACGATCAATCAGTAATTAAGATGTCGTGGGATCGCAGGCGTGGGCAGATGAACGAACCAAAACAAATGTCGCACCAAAAAATATCAACACTTTGTTCTTTTTAGTTGTAGGAGATAAAATACTACCACTAGTCTTAGTATATGGGAATCCTCGCAAAGAGACATTTGGTAGAAAAAATTTATACTAAATGTTGAATGCTACAATATTACAATATTAGAAGAGAACCCTGCGTCACCGCGGAAGAAGTTGTAGATTCTAGTTGTGATCCCCCGTCGGTTTTCACGGTAGTGTTCCTCTCGTTACAAGCCAAGCCCAGTTTGCAATGAAGATCACATTGCAGTCCATGTCAACGTACACCAACAAATCCCATCGGGGGCCCAAGCCATGTGAAGCAATATTGCAAAGCCCAAGTCACAAAGCGATGCACACTATTGCAAAAAAATGATTTTTTAGAGACAACACATTTTATTTAAATAGGTGGTCCACAAGTGTTTGTATCTCCGAAAACACCTATTGAATTTCAGAGACAGTTGGCCCACTGAGGGAGACAGTCCAATAAATACCACGTAGATTGATATAAAGAACAGGTCCATCTCTTCAGAAAAATAAAAACATATCCAGCAACTACTCAAATCAGACCCCTACTTCTCTGTTTGGTAGCCACCTTCGTCCGTGTGTCTTGGTGGCGGCGGCTTATAGGTCCATGATTGCTTTGCTTCCTTTGAATAACACGAGAGTCAACTTCTCAAATAATATTGAACTGGCCTATCTCTTAAGATCAAGCTCGACGCACCCTGGTTACCTTTATCAAACTTGATGCATCCCAGTTCCCTTTTAACAAAGTGATGTTGTATTCTGATTCTTTTTGCTTAGGACCACATGCATTCAAGGAATCTCTTCAAGAACAGATGTTCAAGCCTTCCACTATTATAATAGCCGGTACATTTTGCTACTGCCAGTAACATCTATTGATTTCGCAATTTATTCTCAATGAAATTTTCCAACCCTAGTTCTCCAGTGGTATCTATCTCTGTCAGATCCAGTAACTTTAGCCACCAAAAAGATGAGGGGACACCGAGTTAACTCAGTTGTTCTCACGACAGGGAACGTGTTGTTGCTAGCTAGGAATTCTCACGTATATATGTTACTGGCAAAAATTCGCTTATGCTTCTTTCCACCCCGCTTGCGTCGATCGCCCACACGACAGACGCGGGCGGAATCGAGAGAGCGCGGCTGGCGCAGTTGCCCTCGCCGGCGTCGCGGTGATTAATCGTCTACCCTGAAGCGCTCTCAGCTGTCAGCTCTGACTCCACAGTTTAAGTGCTCTCAGCTCTGACTCCACTGTACAGATTACACTTGTCCACCACAAGGTGAAACACAGCAGGTTGTATACGTGCTTGGGAGATGACACAGGAATCACACGACAAAATAAGACATATGGTTTTTCCCCTGCAAGCCTGTACAGTAGAAACAAAAACTATCAAGGTGTAAATAGGTGTTGATTTTAAGTAACTTATCTTGTAGAATTAGTTGTATCTAAAGTTTTGTAAAGAATTTGATTGCAGAAATGGATGAAACATGTCTGATGTATATGGAGGACCATTATGGTAGAGGTTTTTTTTCCCTTTTGTAAATCATCTTTTGGCTATAAGAGTCTCTGACGAAGGCTCATTAGAGACACATTTTTTAATACACATTGCTGATGTCAGTGAGTCGTTTTTACATGTAGTCCAAAACTTGTTATATTTCCTGTGTTGATATCTACTATATTTACACTTCTCTTTTTATTAATACAGATTTCAAGTAGGGGCTGATCACTCCTGGCACCTGATTTTTGTCCATGCATTTACAATGTCTTTTAGCTATGTTTACAATGTCTTATTAATATATTTATAAAAATGTGAAACACAGCAGGTTGTATACGTGCTTGGGAGATGACACAGGAATCACACGACAAAATAAGACATGGTTTTTCCCCTGCAAGCCTGTACAGTAGAAACAAAAACTATCAAGGTGTAAATAGGTGTTGATTTTAAGTAACTTATCTTGTAGAATTAGTTGTATCTAAAGTTTTGTAAAGAATTTGATTGCAGAAATGGATGAAACATGTCTGATGTATACAGAGGACCATTATGGTAGAGGTTTATTTTCCTTTTGTAAATCATCTTTTGCCTATAAGAGTCTCCGACGAAGGCTCATTAGAGACACATTTTTTTAATACGCACTACTGATGTCA
Organism: Miscanthus lutarioriparius; assembly: GCA_904845875.1. Classification (NCBI taxonomy): domain Eukaryota; kingdom Viridiplantae; phylum Streptophyta; class Magnoliopsida; order Poales; family Poaceae; genus Miscanthus; species Miscanthus lutarioriparius. Next base: position 121,389 of record CAJGYO010000239.1, read on the forward strand.
GTGAGTCGTTTTACATGTAGTCCAAAACTTGTTATATTTCCTGTGTTGATATCTACTATATTTACACTTCTCCTTTTATTAATACAGATTTCAAGTAGGGGCTTACACCCCTTCTGTTTCATCAAAAAAAATGAAGCTGTCTACCTGGCAACTGGGTGTTTTGATCACTGACACCTGATTTTTGTCCATGCATTTACAATGTCTTTTAGCTATGTTTACAATGTCTTATTAATATATTTATAAAAATGTGAAACACAGCAGGTTGTATACGTGCTTGGGAGATGACACAGGAATCACACGACAAAATAAGACATGGTTTTTCCCCTGCAAGCCTGTACAGTAGAAACAAAAACTATCAAGGTGTAAATAGGTGTTGATTTTAAGTAATTTATCTTGTAGAATTAGTTGTATCTAAAGTTTTGTAAAGAATTTGATTGCAGAAATGGAAGAAACATGTCTGATGTATACAGAGGACCATTATGGTAGAGGTTTATTTTCCTTTTGTAAATCATCTTTTGGCTATAAGAGTCTCTGACGAAGGCTCATTAGAGACACATTTTTTTAATACGCACTGCTGATATCAGTGAGTCGTTTTTACATGTAGTCCAAAACTTGTTATATTTCCTGTGTTGATATCTACTATATTTACACTTCTCCTTTTATTAATACAGATTTCAAGTAGGGGCTTACACCCCTTCTGTTTCATCAAAAAAATGAAGCTGTCTACCTGGCAACTGGGTGTTTTGATCACTCCTGGCACCTGATTTTTGTCCATGCATTTACAATGTCTTTTAGCTATGTTTACAATGTCTTATTAATATATTTATAAAAATGTGAAACACAGCAGGTTACATACGTGCTTGGGAGATGACACAGGAATCACACGACAAAATAAGACATGGTTTTTCCCCTGCAAGCCTGTACAGTAGAAACAAAAACTATCAAGGTGTAAATAGGTGTTGATTTTAAGTAATTTATCTTGTAGAATTAGTTGTATCTAAAGTTTTGTAAAGAATTTGATTGCAGAAATGGATGAAACATGTCTGATGTATAGAGGACCATTATGGTAGAGGTTTATTTTCCTTTTGTAAATCAACTTTTGGCTATAAGAGTCTCTGACGAAGGCTCATTAGAGACACATTTTTTTAATACGCACTGCTGATATCAGTGAGTCGTTTTTACATGTAGTCCAAAACTTGTTATATTTCCTGTGTTGATATCTACTATATTTACACTTCTCCTTTTATTAATACAGATTTCAAGTAGGGGCTTACACCCCTTCTGTTTCATCAAAAAAATGAAGCTGTCTACCTGGCAACTGGGTGTTTTGATCACTCCTGACACCTGATTTTTGTCCATGCATTTACAATGTCTTTTAGCTATGTTTACAATGTCTTATTAATATATTTATAAAAATGTGAAACACAGCAGGTTACATACGTGCTTGGGAGATGACACAGGAATCACACGACAAAATAAGACATGGTTTTTCCCGTGCAAGCCTGTACAGTAGAAACAAAAACTATCAAGGTGTAAATAGGTGTTGATTTTAAGTAATTTATCTTGTAGAATTAGTTGTATCTAAAGTTTTGTAAAGAATTTGATTGCAGAAATGGATGAAACATGTCTGATGATGTATACAGAGGACCATTATGGTAGAGGGCTTTTTCCATTTGTAAATCATCTTTTGGCTATAAGAGTCTCTGACGAAGGCTCATTAGAGACACATTTTTTTAATACGCACTGCTGATGTCAGTGAGTCATTTTTACATGTAGTCCAAAACTTGTTATATTTCCTGTGTTGATATCTACTATATTTACACTTCTCCTTTTATTAATACAGATTTCAAGTAGGGGCTTACACCCCTTCTGTTTCATCAAAAAAATGAAGCTGTCTACCTGGCAACTGGGTGTTTTGATCACTCCTGGCACCTGATTTTTGTCCATGCATTTACAATGTCTTTTAGCTATGTTTACAATGTCTTATTAATATATTTATAAAAATGTGAAACACAGCAGGTTGTATACGTGCTTGGGAGATGACACAGGAATCACACGACAAAATAAGACATGGTTTTTCCCCTGCAAGCCTGTACAGTAGAAACAAAAACTATCAAGGTGTAAATAGGTGTTGATTTTAAGTAACTTATCTTGTAGAATTAGTTGTATCTAAAGTTTTGTAAAGAATTTGATTGCAGAAATGGATGAAACATGTCTGATGTATACAGAGGACCATTATGGTAGAGGTTTATTTTCCTTTTGTAAATCATCTTTTGCCTATAAGAGTCTCCGACGAAGGCTCATTAGAGACACATTTTTTTAATACGCACTGCTGATGTCAGTGAGTCGTTTTTACATGTAGTCCAAAACTTGTTATATTTCCTGTGTTGATATCTACTATATTTACACTTCTCCTTTTATTAATACAGATTTCAAGTAGGGGCTTACACCCCTTCTGTTTCATCAAAAAAAAAATGAAGCTGTCTACCTGGCAACTGGGTGTTTTGATCACTCCTGACACCTGATTTTTGTCCATGCATTTACAATGTCTTTTAGCTATGTTTACAATGTCTTATTAATATATTTATAAAAATGTGAAACACAGAAGGTTGTATACGCGCTTGGGAGATGACACAGGAATCACACGACAAAATAAGACATGGTTTTTCCCCTGCAAGCCTGTACATTAGAAACAAAAACTATCAAGGTGTAAATAGGTGTTGATTTTAAGTAATTTATCTTGTAGAATTAGTTGTATCTAAAGTTTTGTAAAGAATTTGATTGCAGAAATGGATGAAATATGTCTGATGTATACAGAGGACCATTATGGTAGAGGTTTTTTTCCTTTTGTAAATCATCTTTTGGCTATAAGAGTCTCTGACGAAGGCTCATTAGAGACACATTTTTTTAATACGCATTAGAGACACATTAAAAACTACCGGAATCGAAGGCTTTGCCGAGTGTCATATTCTTTGCCAAGTGTATTTTATGGGACACTCGGCAAACCATCTCTTTGCCTAGTGCCAAACTAAAAACACTCGGCAAAGATTCTGACACTCGGCAAACTCTCTGTTTGCCGAGTGCCTTACTAAAAAACACTCGGCAAACATTCTGACACTCGGCAATTATACTGAAAAACACTCGGCAAACTCCGGCACTCGGCAAATATGGAAAAAACACTCGGCAAATTACGGCACTCGGCAAACATCGTGCCACGTGTCCCTCCCTGAAAAGAGAAAAATAAATAAAAAATAAAAAATAAAAGTCCTTTGCCGAGTGTCTAATATCTAATACTCGGAAAACTCTTTTATTTGCTGAGTGTCAGATCTAGAACACTCGGCAAACTCGGAAAACTGAAGACTCGCGCGCTCCCGTCCTCAGCATGACCCACACGTAAGAGAGGGATGGCAAAAAACATGGCGTCGAAGGGAAGCGACAGGCGCGCGAGCTAAAAAAATTTCACCCAACCTTATCCTATCACCCGCACGGCCGCACCCCCCATCCCCTAATTTCTTCTCTCTTCTCTCTCCTCTCTAGAGATGGCGGTGGCCGGTGAGCATGGCCCGGCAGCAGCGCAGCACGCCACCGTCGTGCGTCCCACGGTTATTCAGATGGCGAGGTCCCCTCTCTTTCTATCTCACGGTTTCTCCTTTCCTTCCCACTCATGGCCATGGCGACGTGGCGGCGCATGAGATGCCGGTTGTGGAGGTCCCAACGCGCAGCAAGGTCGCCACCGCCGTCAAGGCGTCCACAAGATCCAACGAGGTGAACCCCTCCCGGTAGCAGAGGCCATGGCGTGGCTCTGGCCTGCCGAGCCTCTCCTCCCCGCACAGATCCATGGCGTTGGCGGCACTGCATGTGAGCCCTCCTCCTCCCCGCTCAGGCCCCCATGTCGGTCAAGAAAGACGAGGTACCCAAAGAATGGAGGAGAAAATGTTTTAGATCTTAATAATTTAGATTTTCAGGTGATTTATTTACCCTTGCATGGAGCAGAAATGTTTTAGATTGTTTTAGGCAATTTATTTACCCTTCTAGAGGTGTTAGAACACTGAACTTGAACAAAAGACAATGAATTTTATTCAGTACCTGCATTTTTCACTCATTTGCTGAACTGACAATCTGCCATCTATATACAATGAAGTAGCATTGCTGAAAACCTCATATGTGATTTAGCTAAATATTCTGCACTACATGTCAGCTAAAATATTCTGCATTTTCTTGTGCCGCAATACCGGCTCACCATGTTGTTTGCTGTTGTCTGCCATCTCACAATACTATGCAGGATTGATGGTAAGATGTAGTCTGCTACTCTCCTTATATTCTTTCTATTCTTTTTGTATGGAAAATTTCTGAGGTAAATTGTGTTGTGTGCATGCCAGAGTGAAAGGGAAAGCGTGGTATGATGAATGATTGATCTTCCACCCTCAAATAATAAATCTTGAACTAGCTGGTAAGTTCTTTCTGAGTCTGCAGATTTGTGCTGGCTAGATGTCATTTTTACTAATGGTAGATGAGGCTGATGCGAATGGTTTTTACTGGCAGATGGGAGGAGATATTTATTGATTGGTCTTCTTATGCCTGCCACATAGATATTAGTGTGTGAATGCAATTAATTAGCATCATCTCTGCTTCAACAGTTAAGTATGCAGCTCTATACTTCAACAGTTCAGTCATAGTTTCTTTTTCTTCGATCTTTGACATGGTGTACTGTGCTCTAGATTTAGGTTGTAAATACTTGGATTTCCATGATTCTAGGTGTAAATAATTTCAAGATGGCATTAGCAACAGGAGAAGACATGTAGATAGAACAGATTAGTCACTTTTAATCCTCTGACTTATGATTTGTGAAACTAAAACTTTGTGAAGGATAGCTGAAAGTGCTCCCACTTAAGTTTTGTATCAGTGCTAATGTTGTGTGAGAACTATCTTATTTGTACAGAAAGCTCCTTTTGATTTTTGCCTGCCTTTTAATGCTTGCTTGTGTATCAGTGCTAATGCTTGCTTGTGTTCTTGGTACTGATCCTACTAGAAGATAACTAGTGCCAAGCTGTTATTTACAATGAACAGCTTTCTGATGTAGGAAGTTTCATGCTTGGTTACCTTCTTCTTGTCTGCCTTTTAATATTGACCGTATGATTTCCATGTCTTATTTGGTTTCTTTGAAAATTATTTTTTGGATCTAAAGATAGTTGTCACTTAGGGATGAAGGGAGTGTAAGAATTTTCTTAAGAGTGTGATCCGATTGCCAAAACAATGAATTTGGAGATGATTGTAGTGTTCATTTATTCTGCATAAATGAACCCCAATATAGTATCAAGTTGCTATGTTCTTTGACTGATGGTTTATTCGTGGACGGAAGTAAATAATCAGATTTTCTTTAGTTACTAAATTCCTGGTTTTATAGATATAGCGGGCTAGCTCTTGCTTTTCTCAGCTTTATTGTCATCCTGTGTGGTCATCCCTGCTTGTAGTGCTCTCTGGTCGCTCTTTCAATTTAGCGACGTTGGACAAGCAATCAGCTATATTGTTTTACTACATATTTAACAAGATTTCTCATGAATTGTTATATTTTTTCTTGTTTCGACTGTAGGATATGGAGATGAATGGATGTGTAGTAGCAACTGTATATTGCTGTCTAAGGGTTTGTATGAAGTAATTACTAAACTTCTATCTATTTCCTATATGTTAGGTGCATGAACTATAGCATTGTAACTTGGGTTTGTGTTATTTTGCGAGGCCTTTAGAGTGTAGCTTAAGATTTGTCGACCATTGAACTATTTTTTATGGCAGATATGGTGTACTAAGAGTGTTTTGTATGGCAGCTATTAAACTGAAATATGCTGAGAAAAAAAAATTCTTTGGAAAATAGGTTTGCTGAGTGTAATTCCCGAAAATACTCGGCAAAAATTATTATTTTTTCTTTGGAAAATAGGTTTGCCGAATGTAATTTTAAAAACACTCGGCAAACAGTAACAGTATGCTGAAAAAAATTGTTTTTTTCTTTGGAAAATAGGTTTGCCGAGTGTAATTCCCAAAAACACTCAGCAAACAATAATCATTTGCCGAGTGTATTTTGGAAAAACACTCGGCAAACCACTTTTTTTGCCAAGTGTCAAATTTGACACTCGGCAACTGCCGAGTGCGCGATAAAAAACACTCGGCAAATAGCTGTTTGCCGACACTGTAGATGCCGTGTGTTGTTTGCCAAGTGTTTTTTTGGTCTTTGCCGAGTGTCTGTGGCACACAGCAAAGTCACTGTTTCCGGTAGTCAGTCGGTGAGTCGTTTTTACATGTAGTCCAAAACTTGTTATATTTCCTGTGTTGATATCTACTATATTTACACTTCTCCTTTTATTAATACAGATTTCAAGTAGGGGCTTACACCCCTTCTGTTTCATAAAAAAAATGAAGTTGTCTACCTGGCATCTGGGTGTTTTGATCACTCGTGGCACCTGATTTTTGTCCATGCATTTACAATGTCTTTTAGCTATGTTTACAATGTCTTATTAATATATTTATAAAAATGGTTTCTTCACTGTAATTTATTGGACAGGATTGCAGTTCTCAGATAAATATATGTCAAATTATTCATAAATCATTCACAAATTTTAGAAAAAATTACAAATTGTTCACAAATTACGACGGGAGGGGGCCGCGCCCGAGCCGGGGACGCCGGCAGAGGGAGCAGCGTGTCGATGTGGGACCTACAGGATACCCCGTAAGAGAGATAAAAGATCTAGTTCAACTAGGATTCTTCCCATGTAATCTTAAATAGAAGAACTATTAAGTAATCCTACTAGAAAATCTCATTGTAAACCGACTAGGACTCTGGCCTCCTGATAATATAAAGGAGGGCAGGGCTCCTGAAAGAGAGGACAACAATTGTACAACATAACACTTCATAATCAATCCAACGCAAAGGCCAACGCCGACTGGACGTAGGGTCGTTACTTGATCTACGGTCGAGGGCCTGAACCAGGATAAATCGACTGTCTCTTGCGTTTACCATCGAGTTCAGCATACGCCGAAGCCCGAACATACTGCCCCGGGTACCCCCGTGGCAGTCTATCGGTGGTGAAACATCGACAGCTGGCGCGCCAGGTAGGGGACTTCGGCGACTTTGCATCCGAGACCTCGATGGACCTCAATAACATGATCTTCCCGACGGGATCGATTTTCATCTTCGGCTCATGGATCTACGAGGCGGACAACTGCGGCAAGCTTCAAAACCATCTCCTCAAAGATCCAGATCATCATGAAGAATCCTCTATTTCGACAACTACGACGGATCAGCTCACCAGAAGATTCGCGCAGCCCATAATACCCGATGCGGATAAGATTCCACGGCTACACGCATCCGACTCGAATTCAAGCTCCGTATCCGAGATGAAGTCTTATTCGAGTGCTTTCAAGAAATTGAGTTCCTTTTTGGCAAGATTCCAGAGCACAACCCAAAATAACTCGGATTATCCTCAGAATTCTTTCAAAAGGCCGAGTTCTTTTCCATTTGGGCTCGACAACACGACAAAATCCTATCAGGGACAGTTTGAAAGGTCTTTCAAACCAACACTTGGGATACCACTGACAGGAGCTCAGGAGGGTCTCGTACTAACGATAACATCGCAAGACTGTATCATCCACTGGCCAGGATCCGTTCCTGAGGATAGCGGAACCCAACTAGTCGGCACAACAACAACAGCTATTCTACCTTACCAAGAAGGAGACTCAATCTACGACGTCGAGGCGCCTACTGAAGTCATCAGCAACTCCAACAGTATGAAAACTAACACCAATAACGGAACGGCTCACGCACGGGAAGTGCTCATGGTTCGACGTCCTCGGTCACCATTAAACCCCCCAGAAGCACCCGATGTCAGGTCATCAGATGAATCAGAATCCAACATATCACCCTTTGCCCAGGGCTACGATGGAGAAACCGAGAGTCAGAGACAGGCTAGAGAAAGGAAAAACAAGTTGAAACAAGGGCGCCAACACCGCGCTCGACAGCGTAGAGAAGCCTGGACCAGATACGAGTCAGAATTGACTGAATACGACAAAAGAAAATCACAACAAGAGGCTGAAGAGAGACGCATAGTGAGTACGCCTTACGATAAGATTCGAGAAGCATTAGAAGAACTCAGGGCAACTTCACATCACAGAGAGAAGTACGAACAGCTCCAGGACTTGCTCCGGTCAACGATCCCAAGAACGCATGAAGAGAGAACCCGATCAAGACCACCCGCCAGATCAACAACCCGCAGGCAAGAAGATCAAAATCAAAGGAAGTCCGCTTTTGAAAGACTTGGACCAGGCGGAAGCCATAACGGAGAAAGTAGGAGGGAACATAGTTGGAGCCACCAATTTGAACAACCAAGGAAGACCAGGAGTAGAGGGCCTACCCAGACAGCCTCGCAGAATTATTCCCATCAAAACAACACTTGGCCAGAAGAAGGAGCCGAATCCGAATTCAAGGAAGCTGGAACGCATGATGATTCCCCCTGCTTTTGCAAACAAAGTTGGCATCGAGACGATTACCTCACAAATTCAAACCGTCTAACCACTCCAAGTATGATGGCAAAACCGAACCAAGACTATGGCTCAGAATATATTCACAATCAATTGAACTAGCCGGAGGAGACGATGATATCAAAACCTTGTTCTTTTCCATGGCACTGGAAGCGATGCCCCTCCAATGGTTCGATAAATTGAACCCAGGATCGATCAGAACTTGGGAAGACTTGCAAAGAGCTTTCTATGAAAATTTCGCAGGTATCATCACACACCCGATCACTCATCTTTGAATCGAAAGGACTCAAGCAAAAGGGGGGTGAAAGTCTCGAGAAATTACTATCGGCGATTCGGTGAGCTCAGGGCTCAAGTGCATGACATCACCGAACGAGAAGTAATTGAAGCTTTCTCTCACGGAATCATGGCTAGGTGGCAATTTCAAGACTTTCGCAAAGAAAATCCGAGAAACAATGAAGAATTGAGACGAGCGATGAGAAAAAATGATTACCTGCGGAAGAAAAAATACGAGAAAGGTTCCGGATAGAAGCAACCAAGACAACCACGATAGGCAAAATCATCGAAATAGCAGACATCAAGAAAGAAAGCGTAGACCAGACAATACCGTGGCAATGGCCGACAAATCAAAGAAGTTTTCCAAACCCAGAAGATATGATGACATTGAAAACATACGTTGCCCATTACACCCTAACGGGAGACGCACCATCGAAAACTGCTACACTTTCAATGATCGATACACAAGAAAAGATAGTAAGGAGAACACCAAAGAGGACAATCACAAGAAAGATGAAGACAACCATGAGGACAAAGGATTTCAAAAACCTAGGGGAACGGTAGCAGTGATCTTCTCAGGGGCCCCAGATTGCACAAGCAAACGTCAAGAAAAACTAGCACTACGGACTATCATGACGGCAGAACCGGCTACACCAAGATATCTCAATTGGTCACAATATCCAATCCAATTTTCAAGAGAAGACTAATGGACTAGCGTAGGGAACGCAGGCCATTACCCACTAGTCTTAGACCCAACTATTGCCGGTATGACTGTCACCAAAGTACTAATCGACGGGGGAGCTGGACTCAACATCATCTTTTCAGAAACACTAAGGAAGATGGGACTACAACTCGCTGGGATGATTACACCAACAAGCACTCCTTTTTACAGAATAGTACCTGGCAAAGCAGCCATGCCACTCGGACAAGTTACTTTACCCATCACTTTTGGAACTCCTGCGAACTATCGAACAGAGTTTATCAAATTTGAGGTCGCAGACTTCGATTCGTCATATCATGCGATCCTCGGACGCCCAGCACTGGCAAAATTCATGGCAATACCACATTATCCGTACTTATTGCTTAAGATGCCAGGATCCAACGGTATCCTTTCTCTTCGAAGCGATTTGAAGCGTGCTTTTGACTGCGACGTTCAGGCAATCCAAATTGCGGCAAAAGCACAAGCCGACAATGGAAGAAAAGAAATAGCCACAATTGCTGCGGAGATAAGCCAAGAAGAATTAGAAATACCGGCTAAAAAGCCCAGCATCATCACACCACCAAAAGAAGCCGACGTCAAGCAAATCGATTTGGGCATTGGCGATGCCTCCAAGACAGCAACCATCAGTGCTCACCTCTCGGCAAAATAGGAACTCGCGCTCACCAACTTTCTTCGGGACAACAAAGATATCTTCGCTTGGAAGCCGGCCGACATGCCAGGTGTCCCAAGAGAGTTGGCTGAGCACAGAATTGATGTTAATGAAAACTCCAAGCCTATAAAGTAACGGCTACGACGATTCTCACCCGACAAAAAGGCAGCGATTAAAAAAGAAATCACAAAACTGATGGCAGCCGGATTCATCAGAGAAATCCTTCATCCGGACTGGCTAGCAAACCCGGTCCTTGTGCAGAAGAAGAACACAGACGAGTGGCGTATGTGCGTCGACTACACGGATCTCAACAAACATTGCCCAAAAGATCCATTCAGGCTACCACGCATTGACCAGATAGACGACTCAACAGCGGGGTCTGCACTATTATCCTTTCTCGATTGCTATTCAGGGTATCACCAGATTGCATTAAAAGAACAAGACCAGAGCAAGACTTCTTTTATTACTCCGTTCGGTGCTTACTGTTACAAGACCATGTCGTTTGGACTAAAGAACGCCGGTGCCACATACCAAAGAGCTATCCAAACTTGCCTTGGAGATCAAATTGGTGAAAATGTGGAGGCATACGTGGATGATGTAGTGGTGAAAACAAAGAACCCAGAAACTATGATTGAAGATTTAAAGCAAACATTCGAAAACTTGAAGAGATGGAGATGGAAATTGAACCCAAATAAATGTGTATTCGGAGTTCCTTGAGGCAACTACTCGGATTTTTGGTCAACAACAAGGGATTGAAGCCAAAGACCAAGCAAATTCGAGCTATAATGTAAATGGGGCAACCTAGAAGTATCAAAGATGTTCGAAACTAACAGGATGCATGGCGGCCCTCAATCGTTTCATATCAAGACTCGTGAAAAGGGGTTACCCTTCTTTAAACTACTAAAGAAGATGCAGACAAGTTTGAATGGACAAAGGAGGCCGATTGAAGCTTTCAAGAAACTTAAGGCATATCTCACATCCTCACCAATTCTCACACCCCCAAGGAAAGACGAAGACATGATGCTATACATTGCGGCGACTACTATCAGAGTCAAGACGACAATAGTCGAGAAAGAGAAGAAGAAGGACATGTGTATAAAGTACAACGAACCCGTGTACTACATCGTCAAGTATTATCTCGAATCAAAAATCCGGTACCGCATGTATGTAAAAAACTACTCTCACGCCCTACTTATCACCTCACGAAGCTTCGCCACTATTTGAAAGCCACAAAATTACCGTGGTGACAGACTTCCGCTCGGAGACATTTTACACAACAGAGATGCGACGGGACGATATCAAAGTGGGGCGATTGAACTTGGAGCTCTTAACATCGACTTCACCCCACGGAAAGCAATCAAATCTCAAGCCCTTGCCGATTTTGTGGCCGAGTGGGCCGAGAGATTCAGCAGACCTTTATCGAGATACAATCCTTGACCCACTGGAAGATATACTTTGATGGGTCGCTCAAACTAGCCGGAGCGGTGTGCAAAGCGTTCTCCTCATTTCTCCGGAAGGAAAACAACTCAAGTACGCCCTTCAGATATTATGGCAAGCTACAAATAACGAAGCGTAATATGAAGCCCTCATCCACAGGCTACGAGTGGCAATTACCCTCGGAATAAAGAGATTACTCGATATGGCGATTCAGCGAAGAGTCATCAACCAAGTAAACAAAGATTGGGATTGCACAAAAGAAAACATGGGTGCTTACTATCTTTGAAATACGGAAACTTGAAAAATATTTCCAAGGATTAGAAATTTTACACGCATCAAGCTTGATTCCAACATTGCAAGCAGATGTCCTTGCCAAGCTCGGATCAGACAGAGCAAAGGTTCCACCGGCGATTTATAGAAGAGCTATTATTCGCCTCTATCAAACAACCCGTGAGACATCCCACGAAATTCAAAGCTAAAGGCGTTCGGATCTTGGTAATCAACACCTCATGGAGCCAAGTTTTCATTGACTATATCAAAGAAAATAAATTACCAAAGCAGATAAAGCGAAGCCACCCAAGTTGTTCGCATGAGAAGCAAAAACTACGTTTTAGTAGGAGATAGACTTTCAGAAGAGCGGCATCATCGAGTACTCTGAAATGTGTTTCATTTGAAGAAGGCAAAGAGATCCTAGACGAGATACACTCAAAGTTGTTGCGGAAATCATGCCGCTTCAAGGACCTTTGGTTGGAAAAGCATTTTGCACCGGATTCTATCGCCAACCGCTTTGAAAGACGCAGAAGAACTTGTCGAAAATGCAAAGGTTGCCAAATGTTTGCAAGACAAGCCCATGTGCCGACTCACAATCTTATCTCGCATCCCACCCGCTGGCCTTTTTCCTGCTTTCAATGGATCAAGTGGGACCCCTGAAGAAAGCAAAGGGCGGTTTCGAGTATATCTTTGTAGCAATCGACAAGTTCACCAAGTGGATTGAATACAAACCACTCGCGAAGTACAGCGCAACCAAAGCAGTCGAATTCATCCAAGAAATTACGCACCGCTTTGGCATGCCCAATCGAATCATCACAGATCTAGGCTCCCTTTCACACATTCTGTAATCTGAGAAAGTGGGCACAAGATCTGTGGTTTCAAAGATAGACTATGCGTCTATTGCACATCCAGAAGCCAACGGACAAGTAGAAAGGGCCAATGGACTCATACTAGCCGGATTAAAACCAAGGTTATACGAAGAACTAGTGGACTATGGGTCCAAATGGATTGAAGAATTACCAAAAGTAGTATGGGGGCTACGAACTCAAATAAGCAGAGCAACAGGCCATTCACCCTTCTTCCTAGTTTATGGGTCAGAAGCCGTACTGCCTGCCGACTTGATCTGGACATCACCAAAGATAGAACAATACGATGAAGGAGAAGCAGAACACACAAGAAGATTAGAACTCATGACTCCGGAAGAAGTCAGAGTAAACGCTACCCTCCAATCAGCCAGATACCTACAAGGTTTAAGACGGCACTACAACAAGAGTACCCATCCTCGATCACTACAAATTGGAGACTTAGTGCTAAGAAGGATACAAAAGACTGACGGATGACATAAGCTTCTCAGTCCATGGGAAGGCCCGTTCATTGTCACAAAAGTCACCGGACTAGGCACATACAAGTTAATAAATCAAGATGGAAAAGAAGTCGACAATACATGGCACATCGGCCCACCTAAGAAGATTCTACGGCGTGAAAACAACTCAAGATAAAACAGATATGCAAGCCACAAGGGACCAACATTCACAATCGACGAAAGACGATATTCTTCGACAACATATGTATTAGTTCATATTCATGATCAATAAAGATGATATACATCCACGGCATGTCTTGTCATAACTTCCAACGAGTTGTTTTCCCGAAACGAAAAGCAAAATGGCTGAAAACATGCTCGAGCATCCGGCCGAGAGCAAAATAGTGAAAACATGCTTGAGCTCCGCCGATGAGGGTAGCTAAAAGCTAACACCAAACGAAAAGCAAAATGGTGAAAACATGCTCGAGCATCCCGGCCGAGAGCAAAATATGAAAAACACGCTTGAGCCCGCCGATGAGGGTAGCTAAAAGCTAACACCAAACGAAAAGCAAAATGGTGAAAACATGCTCGAGCATCCGGCCGAGAGCAAAATAGTGAAAACATGCTTGAGCTCGCCGATGAGGGTAGCTAAAAGCTAACACCAAACGAAAAGCAAAATGGTGAAAACATGCTCGAGCATCCCGGTAGAGCAAAATAGTGAAAACACGCTTGAGCTCAGCTTGATGAGGGTAGCTAAAAGCTAACACCCAAAATAAAAAAGCAAAATGGTGAAAACATGCTCGAGCATCCCGGCCGAGAGCAAAAATATTTGAAAAGACGCTTGAGCCCGCCGATGAGGGTAGCTAAAAGCTAACACCCAAAACTAAGTCAACTGAAATTGAACTTCAAAAGACCCTCCGACTCCTCGTTCGAAAAGCAAGAGGCTCGGGGGCTACATCCAGATAGGAATACTTTTTCCTCAGAAAAGTACAAGCGCCACTCAAAAGGCAACATTCTATGCCGAGTCATTTTTTTTCATAGCGCGGTGTCAACACAAAGATTTACATCTAGCAAGTCATCAGCGTGGACAAAGAACTCGACGGATTACTGAAGAGGAAGAAAAGAAAAGTACTCGACAAATCGAGGGGTCTCGTCCAGATAACACTGAGAGTTGTTTGGCGGAGCGAAATGAAAAAACGGACAAAATACTCAAGCAAGTCAAGTAACCCGACCACACCTGGGCAAAGAATACATCAACGAAAACAAAGAATTTTCATTTAAAGAGGAGTGTAATATTACAAGAAGCTGGTCAATCAGATCGGACATTGTCATCGGAAGGAAATGTCAATATTTAGACTATCTACAACCCTCATGGCTAAACCTTCGACCTCGTGCTCCATCCTCTCAACGGCATCAAGGTACTCTTGGCTTTCGACTTCCTCTCGCTATCTTGGACAGAGGCGCCTCGAGCAAGGACCTGACACTGGCTAGCACATTCTTGGTACATACTTGGGCACACTTCTTCGCAAACTCTTGGAAATGAGTCGGAATCCGGGAATGAATCAGCTTAAGATTGCCCGTCATCCGCTGGAGTCCGGAGAACATCGACTACTGAACGAAAAGATTTCCACAAAACATTCCAATTTTCAATAGCCGTCGCCAGTTTCCCAGACAAGCCTTCAATAGTCTTTTGGGCCTGCACAAGATCTCTGTCAGCTCCGCGCCTAATCAGCTTAGCAAGGGCGAGTTCTTCCTCAGCATGAGTAATTACCTCCTCAGCCTTATTATGACTAGAGCGGACAAGAGCCTTCATTTCATCGATACTCTCCGAGAGCTTCTGCTTCTCAGCTCGGAGGACTAGACAGGACACCCAAGAACAAGTCAGCGAAAAGAAAAGTCAAAATACAAGAAAAAACAGGCAGAACCCGCAACACCTTTGCATTCATTCTTCGCAGACTCCACTGCGGTCTCCGTCTCCACTACCCGGGCACGAAGGGTCTTCTCCTCCTTTTGGTGCATTTGACGCTCTGTCTCCAACTCAGCCCGGAGAAGGTCGAGATCGCTTTCAGGCGCCCACCTCGGAAGACAACTTTCTCTCATTTTCGGATGAGAAAAAGAAGCGAGAATGATCACGAGAGAAAGACTGAGCCAAAAGAGGCAAAGAAAAATAAGGCGTAAGGACAGAAGAAAAAACGAGCATGCAAAAGGGGAACGGCAGTAAAACCTACCTGGAGCTTTTCACCAAAAGAAGTAGCGAGGGTCGACAAGCTCCCCCAGGCCACGGTCAGCTCCGACAATCGATGGGTGGCATCGAACTGTTGCACCACGTCATCGGAAAAAGAAGGACCGCCGGATGCAGGAGAAGGGGAAAGAGAGGCCAGATGAGGTAAAGAAGGAACGACCAAAGAAACCTCCAGGGAAGCCGGAGTCAAACCCTCAGAAGGACCTGGCACGACGGCCACAGTCACCTCCGGTGCGGCCAAGACCGCAACTTTGCCAGGTAGCTCTGAAGCCCCCACAGCAACTTCATCAACAGAATGCTATGAGTCCTGAGGCTAGGAACTCGTTGGCACGGTGGGAGGCAGAGAAGAAGTCGATGAAGGAATGAGAGAAGACGAAACACTGAAAAGTGATAAAAGGAAGCGCCGATAAGAACTAGAGGAAGGAAAATAGAAGCCAAAAAGATAAAGCTAGAATCTACTCACCCAACCACTCTCTTCTTCGTGAAGCCAAGAGAAGGCCTTGCAGGAGGAACCACGACGGTGAAAACGTCCCCGCCACCCGGCGACGAGAGCGGAATAGCCGACAACGGAGCCGCGGAAGGAGTTAATGAGACGCGGAAGAACTCCGATCAAGAGAGCGGTAGAACTTCGACCGGGCTTCCAAAGAACTCGACACCGGAGTTTCAGAAGAAGTCGACACGGGAGCCTCGGAAGAACTCACACCCGGCCTCCGATTACTTCAAAAAGATCAAGACTAAAGGTCAAGACAAAGAAGAGAAATTCAATGCAACAGGAATATGAAAAGCAACTCACCGCCGCATGATGAGGGGTACTTCATCATCTTCTTCATCCTCAGCCAAGGAAACCAGAGCACCTGCTGAAAAAAAGGATAAAAAGTAATCGGATCATGAGAGAGACAAGAAAATAAAAGAACAAAGAGCATTAAATGTGCTCACCTAAGAGCATGCTAGCAACAACTAGAGTACCTGGGAGAGTACTTGGTTTGCAAGGCTTCTTGGAGACAGGCAGGCCAGATGAAGACCCATCCGTTCGCCCCCTCTTCGGGACACTGCGAGGACCGCGAGGGACTAGACGAGGAACATATTCTTCATATACATCAACAAATCCGGAAGAAACCCCAGGAAGGGCGGTAGAGGTTTGGGACTTACTAATTGCGTAAGTTCCAAGCAAGTCTATCTCCGATCTCGCCGCCACGGCGGGAAAGCGTCAGAGAGACCGGGTCGACAAAGTTCCGCCCAAACTCCTGCGAAAAAAGATAAAACACCGAGACAAAGAAAAGCTAAGCAAGAACGAATGCAGCTAGAGTGCATAAAGTACTCAAACAAAAGATAGACAACTCACGGTGAGGCGGGTTGTTGGTCGAGAACTCGGTGATAGCAGGGGAATGACGCCACCCCTTTCAAAGATCTTCAAGACGCCGAGTACCTCCTCACCGGTCAACTCAAGAGCTGGGACCATGCGTGAAGGATCCTCGGCCCCTGAATACTCAAAGCCAAGATGCTCCCGCTCTTTCAAGGGCTGAACCCGCATTTAAGAAAGCTCAAACAATACCAAAGCGGTCAAACCTCGCCGCTTCAAAGATGCTAATCCTATCAAGGAGGAGTTTGGATCACTTGAATCTCAAAGAAGCGATTCAAGTTTCTTGTCCCATCGGTCATTCACCACATGGACCAGATCCGGGATGAATGGCAAGGAAGGATTAAATTGGCAACAGAAACCACTCGGCTAAGACGCCAATCTTTTACAGAATCGACCAGGTCATAGTCAAAAACTTAATTTTGAGACCGACGAAATCGAATCTCAGAACCGCCAAGAACGCTGGTTTCTTCACGGCGGGGTTGAGGTTTCGAGACGAAAGAAAAGCGAAAAAGAGATAGAGAAGGAGGATTCCAAGGAAAGCTTCGCAAAGATGAACGAAAACGTAAAGATGGAGAATGGCATTGGGGTTAGATGGTTCAGACTAATCCCGAAATAACCAAGAAACTGGATGAAGGAAAGCGAAGCAGGAAGGCAAAAGTCCGGCGTGGACAAAAGAAACGAAAAGGACAATCTCACCAGGACCCGGAGCTGGAACCCGATGCTCGCCCGAAACCCTCCATTCAGCGATGATTTTTCTTTGGATCAAACCATCGCTAACGAGCTCGCGCAGCTGGTCTTCGTTTGTTGTTGGGGCCGACCAAACCTTCTGAGCAGCCCTCATAGCCACGAACTCCTGATTTTCGATCAAAGAAAGGGATGACTCCTCGCTCACGAAGGTCGCTTCGAGACTTGCTTTGCGTTTTCTTCTTTCCCATGAACTGGGCGGAAGCAAAAGAGGCGCTAAAGAAGATGTAGGATGATGGTGCTCGGGTTATGGCGACGGTGACGGCGGCGGATTTCTGAAAGCTAGGGTTTAAAGGCAAAAGTTGGGCAGCAAAGGGTCTTTAAATAGGTTTCTCAGCGATACAAACGCCCACAAGGCCCAATAAAACACAATGTGGGAACGCGACGGTCCATTTACCGACGCAACTAAAACGATGGAGGCACAAATCCACACAACAAAGACAAACCAAGCAAGATTTCAGACTTATCCGTCCAAAGACCACGGCAAGAGGTTATCGATCGCTACAAGAACAACTCGTCAAAACAAGAAGAAAGAAAGAAGAAAGAAAAGGTTACCTCACAAGGAACAAAAGAACCCGGTTATTTGAGAAAGAACCCGGTAATCTCATGGACAACGGGATCGCATAGCGAGAAAAGTAAAAGACAACTCGGAAGACAAGATTCGTTACATTACAAGCGTAAGATTACAAATCTTAAAGACAAGATTAATTTACATTACAAGCGACTTCAAAATAGAAGATTACAAATCTTACAAGACCCAACGAACTCGGCACCACACTAAAAGCAAGGTAGCAAAGAGGAACGCGGACACGGCTAGGCTCGAACGACTCACGTGTCCCAAATTGCTACTCGGAAGGACAAACCGCCATCGCCTACACTGCTGTTTTCTTCAAAGGAAGGACGCAGTGCACTCAAGGCGGAAATCGGCAAGACGGCAGACAACATGGAGCAGAAGAAGGCGGCGGGCATCTGTCTACCCAAAACCGATGTGATATCGCATATGGTGTTGATCTGCGCTTGAGACGATCTCAAGACAAAGCGACGAGGATCAACCTGAAGCGGCCAGATGAAGAAACGAAGCCCACATCACAAGACTTCCTCCAACTACCACCACATACATCCCGGCACGCATTGTCGTCATGGATTAGCCTACCTCTAATCCCTATCACAAGACTTCCTCCAGCCACGACAAGACACACAGAACTACAAAATATGTCCGGGGCTGCTCTACTTCACAAACTACCATGCTCATGTCCACGAAGGTTTCAACGGAATATCCAATAGATGAAAACAAGCACTCCGGACAAGACTTATAGACCAAAGGAGCGGCGACATGGACCCAGGAGTACCGACGAAATAAGCCCGACAAAGAACAAGTGAAAGGACAGGACTCAATAATGAAACGACTCAAAGCGAGGAAAATAAGATTTAAGACGGGCATATTCGGAAGAATATACCATCACAAGACAACCCGTGAACAAAAAGCATTTACACTCAACCACCACCATACAACTACATCCGACAAGAAGCAGACTATCAAAGAATACGCTTAAGACCTCGTGATCCGAAGTTCTTCCCGAACAAAACAACACGGATATACGCCGGGGCTCGGCCAAAGATCATAGCTTAATCAACACTAAGCTAGGGAATTTGGCCCTCATTTCAACTACTCCGGGGCTCGTAACCAAAGACAAAAGACAAAAAGTACAAGAAACTCAAGACTACAATGACGACGACGCATCAAGACTCTTCAACCGACTTCTTTTTCAAAAGAAAAGAAACTCAAGAAACCACGACGTCATGGGATACATAGCCCTGCAAATTTTTAAAGACAGGAATCTGGACCCTCCAACTTTTGCAAGCAAAAGCAAGAGGCTCGGGGGCTACACTCAGTGAGTGCAATTTTTATAAAAAGAACCCGGACATAGGCTCGGAGGCTGCACGCCGCGAAACTACTCGGATGATGGTTTAATCCAAGACTAAAGGACCGCTTCGGAAAAATACCACAAAAACTACTCGGATGATGGTTTAATCCAAGACTAAAGGACCGCTTCGGAAAGATACCACAAAAACTACTCGGATGATGACAAAATTCAAGTCTCGGGGACTACTTCAGAGCACAGATTTTCAAACAAACATAAAGGATCAAGACCCTCCAACTTTTTGTTCCAAATAGAAAAGGCTCGGGGGCTACACTCAGTGAGTGCACTTTTTCTCCGAAAAAGCGCACGTCACCAAAAGACTTCCTCAACGCAGACTACTTCAAGACATTATGACAAAAAGAACCCGGAACGAGCCATATTCGAGTTCTTTTTGACAAAACTTCAGCGAACAATCAAAGCAACTTCAAGAAAAGATCCTCCAGCTCCTTGTTCCAAATAGCAAGAGGCTCGGGGGCTACAACCAGATGGATGTACTTTTTCTTCACAAAACACTCACCACTCGAAGGTCCCAAGAAGCGCTACAAGGTTTCACTCCAGAAAGCACTCGGATAACATCTTGTTCCTACCTAACAAGACCTGAAGGAGCAAAGCGAGACTTTCAGAGCTCAACCATGAAGTGCTCGGGGGCTTATCGATGTGGGACCTATAGGATACCCCGCAAGAGAGATAAAAGATCTAGTTCAACTAGGATTCTTCCCATATAATCTTAAATAGAAGAACTATTAAGTAATCCTACTAGGAAATCTCATTGTAAACCGACTAAGACTCTGGCCTCCTGATAATATAAAGGAGGGCAGGGCTCCTGAAAGAGAGGACAACAATTGTACAACATAACACTTCATAATCAATCCAACGCAAAGGCCAACGCCGACTGGACGTAGGGTCGTTACTCGATCTACGGTCGAGGGCCTGAACCAGGATAAATCGACTGTCTCTTGCGTTTACCATCGAGTTCAGCATACGCCGAAGCCCGAACATACTGCCCTGGGTACCCCCGTGGCAGGCTATCGGTGGTGAAACATCGACACAGCGGCCGGCCTGGGGCGGCGGCAAAGGGAGCAGCAGCCGGTGTTCGAAAAATCAAGTGTTGAAGAGAGCAAAAACACTCGGTTGTTGTGTAGCAATTCTCTTGCTTATATTAGAGGTGGTCCAAAAGTGTTTGTATGTCTAAAAATACCCAGTGAAATCACAAGACAAAATTAAAATTAAAATTAAAATTAAAGGACGACGCACGTACACGACTTCAGCTATCATAACTGAAAGGGAAAATTAAATATAATGTGCGGCTGGCAATAAAATCCTAAGAGCAGCTCCAGTGTTGTTGAAAAACGAACCGTAGGAAGAGTGAATCAAACCATCAATCAAACGCTTCCTGTGTTCGCTTTTCATCTCTGACAATGTTCGACGCTACACTAGAGGTGGCCTAAGATCTGTAAAGCTTTATGTGTACGTAGCATAGCAGAAGAGGGGAGATCTTTTATAATGGTTGGAAAAGGAACATGGTACCTCCAGGTAGTTTCATATTTTTCTATTTTCTAAGTAATTAATTGAGAAATATATTATAGAGGGTATTTTAGTAATTGAGGTTGTGCTGTTCTAAAACTAAACGTAATCAGATGCCTGGGCTTTCGATCCAGTACGCTCGCGACACTGAAATGATTTGCTGGGACATGAACATGGAGCGTCGGTGGATGAACAGCTGTGCTCGGACATGGATGCTGCAACCGAACACCTGGGTAGCAAGCTGCAGTGCTGTTAGGCATGGCAAGCTGCAGCAAGCTCAAGACTCTTTCACCGGGGCAGCTCAAGAGCCCTCAAGCTGACCTAGGCAGGTCGATGGAGGACATCTCCAGTTCTCCACCAAGCACCACTAGTTCTCATGCGGTTGTGGAGATCGCTGACGCGAGCTAGTGGGTGCGTCTTCGGCGCGGAGCTTGCCGGTGTGGAGCTCATCACCGACGCTGCTGCGTCTCCGGCGTGGAGCTTGCCGGTGTGGAGCCCGCCGACGCTGTTGACTCGAGGTAGACTCTAGCTCCTAGCAGCAAGTAACAGGGAAAGGGAAAGAGAAGAACTGAAGAACCACGGAAAGGTGCGGTAGAGAAGAAAGCAAGAAGAACTGCAGCGCAATCGCAGACGAAGTCGTAGGAAACGCCGGCCCGGCCGGGGCGCATGCACCCTGAGATGGGAGTCACCGGACACGACATTGCTTCATATTCAGATAGAGATGACATGGAAAATCCCATTTTGCTCTCTTGAATGGCAGTACTAAAATAACTAATTAACCCTTATTCAAAAATAAAATAAAAATTAAAAAATAGATATTGCCTCACATATTTTGGTACTGGCCCTACCTAATTTAGTAATATCCCCACTTATTTGGTAACTACATGTACTTTCAGTTGGGTACCTCCTATTTTTTAACCATCCAATCTCATTCAATGGATGGTCCATATTTTTTCCAACCATTTTAAAATTTCTCAGCAGAAGAAACATGTCCCGTCAGTTTATTTGCAGCGCCAAGAAATAAGAGGGAACACAAGGCCGAGCAGGCTCCACATATTTGCATATGCATGTATGTAGGCTACGTAGACACCTCCACATCAAGTAATCGCCAAACGTTGTAAAGGTTGTTGCGACAACTGAAGTCGCCGGAGAGATCGATGACAAAGTGATTTGCAGTCTGCCATCTGAAGAAACTTGCAGGATCGGAATGAATCGAATCAACAGCTCGGAAATGCATCCGGCCGAGTGCCTATAAATACAGCATCCGGAGTGGCGATGGTGATATATAGCTTCAAGCCACGGCCGCCGCGGAGTGTTCGCGACGGAGCTGAACTGATCGATCGAGCAGCCACATAGAGCACAGTAGATCGTGTGCGTAGCGTGTTAGTAGCACACACTCTAGATGATAGAACACAGATCGCTCCAACACAATCACAATAAACACAGGTACTATGATCCAATACAATATGAGATAGAATCTGGGAGAAGGCAGCAAGCAGGGGAATCGATGCTAGGAGGAAGATCCTAGAAGGTTCTAGAAGGCACTGGAAGCAGGAAATCCAGGTACAAGAGTGAGAGGCTTGGAAAGGAAGAAGAACATTAGAAGGTAGAAGGAGATGGAAGTCTTCTGATAATTCTTCGTTGCCCTGATCTGCTACTGCTGCGTACTTTTATTGCTCCACCGTTCTCTTGGCTGCCTGGCACTACTGGAGGCGCATGCTTTGCCGAGGGCCAGGCCCAGAAACCCTCAGCAAAGACTTTACCGAGGGCTGCCCTCGGCAAAGACCCCTCGGGGAATTTTTAGACGGCGAAGGGGTCTTTGCCGAGGGCCCTTTATCGGGCACTCGGCAAAGAAAAGAGGCCGTCAGGCGCCAGCGCCGTTGGCGGTTTCTTTGCCGAGGGCCCACCCTCGGCAAAGAAATGGTTTTTTTTTGAATTTGTTTGCCGAGGGCCGACCCTCGGTAAATAAATTTTTTTATTTTTTTTAAAAACCTTTGCTGAGGGCCTCCTCCCTGGCCCTCGGCAAAGAAATTTTTAAGATTTTTTAAAAATTCTTTGCCGAGGGCCGGCCCTCGGCAAAGTCGGCAAATAATTTTTTTTATTTTTATTTTTTAAAACCTTTGCCGAGGGCCTCCTCCCTGGCCCTCGGCAAAGAAATTTTTAGGATTTTTTAAAAATTCTTTGCTGAGGGCCGGCCCTCGGCAAAGAAATGGTTTTTTTGAATTTTTTTTAACCCTTTGCCGAGGGCCTGCTCCCTAGAGATGTCTGGGTTTCAGGCATCCGACGTCGCAACTCGCTCGAAGCCTTCTCAATTTTTTACCACAGCCTACACATGCGATAACATGGCATCTCGCCAAGTTTCGTGATTTTCGGACTTCGTATGGATTTTATATAATTTTAAAACACTTTTCCGGCAAGTTGGTCGTCATGTTACGCGAACAAGATGCGTGAAAATTTGATGCGGGGTCGTGGATAGGGACTCAACATGCACCAATTAACATGAATAACATTTTTCAAACACTACATTGCAATATTCCATACACCTGCAGTTCAAATTTGACATATTCGAAAAAAATCAAAGAATCGAAATAAATTAAGGAAATATACAAAACAAAATCAAAATTGGCCTAAATTTTAAAATTGAGTTCAAAACAATGTATTGTAGCACCACAAAAAACTGGGCTAAAAACCCAAAAAAATTGTTGAGGGCTCTTTGCCGAGGGGCTCTGCCCAGTGGCCCCTCAAGAAAGAATTTTTTAAAAAATAAAAAATCTTTGCCGAGGGTCCGTGGATCTGGGCCCTCGGCAAAGATTTTAAAAAATAAAAATCTTTGTCGAGGGTCAGTGGATTGGGGCCTCGGCAAAAGAATTTTAAAAAATCTTTGCCGAGGGCCTATCCGGCCCCTCGCCAAGGGCTTTTTGCCGAGGGCCTAGCCTCGGGCCCTCGGCAAAGCGCGATTTATAAAAAAAAAATTTGTCCGAAAAACTGGTTTTAAAAAAATCTTTGCCGAGGGCCTGGTCTAGGGCCCTCGGCAAAGACTTAAAAAAAATTGCCGAATAACCTGGTTGCACAGGGAAAAAAAAACCTTTGCCGAGGGCCTAACGAGTGACCCTCGGCAAAGCTTGACGGGAAATGGCCGCCGTGACTCAACGGGCCTAATTTGCCGAGGACATCTTTGCCGAGGGCCTCGGCCCTCGGCAAAGATTTGATTTGTCGAGGGTCTGTCTTTGCCGAGGGTCGTACCCTCGGCAAAGGCTTCTTTGCCGAGGGCTCTTGTGTCTGGCCCTCGGCAAAGAGCGTCTTTACCGAGTGCCCGAGATTTAGCCCTCGGCAAATCCTCAAGCCCTCGGCAAAGCACGCGTTTCCAGTAGTGTGGGCCTTGTGTGAGAGCACGCGTCGGCCCATTGAGCCCAAGGCGTATACTGACATTCCCCCCTTCTTTAGCTTCGGCTAGCCCCCAAGCCGATGGAGAATTTTGGCACCACCAGGATCCCAATAAAACGACGAGCTCTTGTTCCGAAGATCAGCTCCGCTGCACAATCCACTTAGAATTGTGGTCTGTTCACTGAAAACACCACCACACTTGTGTTGCCTTGATTCTGGAAGGTGGACTAGCAATGCTCCATCAAGCAACTTCCTGTAACCTGAGAGCCACATTATCATGCTGGCATGTGACACGTCACCATATAGGTTGATAGCATGCATATCAATCAATATGTTTGAACGTGATGTCCATGAAGCAAGCTGCTGTAATCTGGTATGAACATATTTGCATGACAGTGTGGAATATCTCTTCTGATGGCAGTCAGAAATTTGGAGATGACATTGCTCATGTTGCTTTGCCCAGATTCCAGGATCAGTAGAGCACCGACTTGCATCAGCTAGACAACACAGTATACAATATGCACTGAAGAGGGATGCAAATAAATTATCCTTCACAAGCATCACCTGCTGGCTGCTGGTACTTCCAGGCTCCAATATTTCAGTAAGGCAACATATATCGTGGATCTGCTTGAACTGTTTGTCTAATCGCTGAAAGGATTCAATTGAGTTTTCACTGTGCTTGCCCTTTAATTAGTAGCAACCAAACCATGGTGTCCAGAATGTCACGTGGCAGCCAAAGTGTATGTTGAGAAACTGCATCACTTTGGCTGGAACTGTATTCAAAACCACGTCCATATTTTCTGTGCCTTCTGACGCATATAGCTGTTTATAAAAATCTGTGGTAAGATTTGCTAATTCATGAGCATTTTCCGTGACTTGTCCATTATGCTTCTTGAGCTTCACAATTCCATTCTTCCTTCTTCGTTCTTTGACTCGCACGCAGGTGAAAGAAACCACTGTTCTTATTTCCTGAGCCACTGAATTCTGGAACGCTGCTTCCACATAATTTCTGCTCTATTGTTTAGCACCATGATGATGTTGTCGCCAAGTGTGCTGTACTTTTTTTATGGGAAGCCAAGTGTGCGTACTAGTACTACACACGCATGCGGCTATAGAAGGCCAAATGGACGGCCTGGCACAGGCCCGTGAAGACACGGCCTGATGTTCGATAAGGATCCAGGTCGACGACACGGCCCTGTTGGCGGCTGCGTTCGCTGCAGCTAAAGCGGCAGCAGGCGCTGTTTTAGTGCATAGCATCTCTTCTCCAATTTGGTATAACAAATATATTTTGTTCGGCAGCCGAACGGAAACGGACAGAAAATACTGGTTTCTATTTCCGTTTCTATATTTAACGGAAACGGTAGCGGTTTCAAAAAATGTGGATTCGGAAACGGAACCGAAATATGCGGGCGTGCGAAGAGACCAATACGGTTGGAAATTCAACGAAAACGGTCGGAAGCCGGGAACTTAAGCTGGAATATGGCACATAAATCAATATGATTGTAGTGAGAACAAATGCACGTTAATACCTTTTTCAAAACGGTAGTGCTAGCGCCCGGACGTCTAGACGGACGCCCACACGCCGCACTCCATTTCACGCGCTCTACGCTGGGCCCCACGCCGCCCAAGCGACAAGAGAGGCCGCGGCACCTCCGATTCGGAAGGACCCGGCCGCGGCATCGTATGGATCCCTGCCAGCACCGAGAGGAGGACACACCGAGACAATGCAGCAGAAGGTGAGGAGAAGAGATGCAACACCCAATCTACTTTGAAACATCTAAATATAACAGTTGCAGCATACGTCTGAAGGTAGTTGAAACACTTAAAACATGCTTCTGAAACACTTGAAAAAACACTTGAAAACCATTGCAACCATACGCAACATCCAAATAAAATACATGCAACGTATGTGTGAAACATATCTAACATTAAGATAAACACATGCAACGTATGTGTAAAACATATGCAACATCAAGATAAACACATACAATATATATGTGAAACATATAAGATAAACACGCATCTAAATTTGGCCCCAATTGTCGAGATCAGCGGCGGCCAAGCGTCCTACATATATGTGTGTATAACTGTATATATATGTCCCCACATGTCCATGCAAAGTAAGTAGGCTAGCTAGCTACTAGAAAAGGGTAGGGCTCGGCTCCTTAGATAAGCACATTGTATACACGTACGATATTATCTGCCCTTAGCTAGGTATAGTTCGGAATAGTCTCGAGAGGCGTGACCAGGACCCCGAGGACACTAGTAAAAAACTGCTTTCTGAAGATGGATGATGTTTTCAGTCATCTCTAAAAATACACCCATGTATTTCACCAACTATCCCTAAACGATTTTTAGAGGCGATTTTTAAAGCCACCTGTAGAAAAGGTCGTTTTTTATGGAGCCACTTTGTAGAAAAAAAGGGTGCTTCTGATGAATTTTTTTTCCAATCAGCCCGTTCGTTGGTTGGTTTCAGCCATAGCTTATCAGCCATGATACAGTGTTTTCCTCTCACAGCAAATCAACCATACAAATCAGCACAAACGGCTTATCGAACCAGCAAACCAACTAAATAGCTGAAGTTGGAGCACCGAGGGACAAAGTATGCCCTCTGGTACATGAGATGACTGTGTGTGAGACAGTCACATATACTGCCTGGCAAAATATATATTATGCTCCTTTGCTCGGGCCCTCAATCGTAAGACAAAATTAGTGGAAGAAAAACCTGACATGAAAAATGGCACTTGAAGATTTAGCTGGTCGACAATGAAATTTAACTGGCCAGATGCCAGGCGAAATGTAACACAACTGCCTACAAAATAGTACTTTCTCCGTTGCTAATTTTAAGATGTTCTGAATTTTCTAGAAGCATAACTTTTGTTATACACCTGTTTGGAATCGAGGAAGTAATATCTTTTAGTGTGGGGAAGAACCGGGTGATCATTGGAGGGCTAGGCCAAGTGTAGCAGAAGGTGAGGAGGAGAGATGCAACACCTGATCTATTTTGAAACATCCAAATACAATAGTTGCAGCATACATCTGTCGATGTTTTACCACCGGCAATCCGTCATGGGATACCCGGGACGGTGATTTGTTCGGAGGGGTATCGGCGTTTGCATAAACTCGATGGTAAACGCAGGGAGACAATGATTTATACTGGTTCGGCACGCCGGAAAGTCACGGCGCCCTACGTCCAGTCTGGTGTGGATAGTATATTGCGCCCTGCGCTATTTGTTGTGTTGCGAGGTATGTTGTGGTTGTGAGTCATGTCGGTTATGTGTAGGTGCCGATCTAGGGACCCCTGCCCTCCTTTATATAGTCTAGGAGAGGCGGGAGTCCTAGTCGGTTACAAAGTAGAGATCCTAGTAGGATTACGTGTAACTAGTTCTAGTAGGATTACATGTAACTAGTCGTAGTAGGATTACATGTAGGGAATCCTAGTTGGAGTAGGTCTTCTTCTCTCTTCTCCGTGGGAAACCCCATGGGTCCCGCATCGACAAGCCCCCGAGCATTTCATGGATGAGCTTCGGAAGCCTTCTTGTTCTTCTTGGTCTTCATTGAGTTGTTGTAAATCCGTTCCAGGTTCTTCTGAAGTGAATCCTTGAGATGGTCTTCTTTTGGTTGGTTCGTCATGACTGATGTGCACTTTTTTCTGAAAAAAGTGCACTCATCAGTGAGTGTAGCCCCCGAGCCTCTTGCTTGTTGGGACAAGAAGCCAGAGGGTCCCTTTAGTTTTCTTGGTTGCTCCGTGTTCTTTTTTGGTGGGTGCAATTTTTCGTAAAAATTGCACTCACTGAGTGTAGCCCCCGAGCCTCTTGCTTTTGCTTGCAAAAGTTGGAGGGTCTAGATTCTTGTCTTCAAAAATTTCTAGGGTTGTGTATCCCGCAACCCCCGAGCATTCTCCGAGTACTTTTCTTTCATAAAGAAATCGGATGAAGGGTCTTGACGTGTTGTCGTTTGTTGTAGTCTTGAGTACTTGTATTCTTGGTCCTTTGTCTTTAAATCCGAGCCCCCGGGCGTAGTTGAAGCGAATGCCGAGCCCCCGAGCTTAGTGTTTGACTAAGCCGTGATGTTCTTCTGAGTTGTTTTTATTCATCCAGGTCGTTTCTAGACTTCCCTGGTTCTTGATGTACCTCTTCCAGGTTGTTTGCACTTCGTCCAGGTTCTTTCTGAACTTGTATGTACCTCATTCGGGTTGTTTTCTGATCACTCCAGGTTCTTGATTTCTGTTCCCAACTTGTTTGGGTTGTTTTTCTTCAATATGGGTTCTTTCTGATCTTGACTTGATCCTTGTCTCTCCTTGTTGGGGTTCTTTTCTGATCAATCCGGGTTCTTTCTAAGCTTGTCTTGGTTCTTGCCGCACCTTGTCGAGGTTCTTTTTTGATTAATCTGGGTTCTTTCTAAGCTTGTCTGAGTAAAGTAGCTCTTAGGAGCGTGTTTTTCCTGATCTCATGGTACAGATGTAGCTTTCCTGCATGTTAAACATAAAAATATGTTGTAAATGACATACCGGATATAAAGTGGGGAGCATGTCCCATATTTGAATAATCAATCAGGGGCGGGCCCCAGCATTATGAAATGCATATAAACTTTTTGCGTCTTGCTCTTGTAGGCCATGCAAATTCCTCAGGTAGTGTCCTGTTACGTTTAAGCACTTGAATCTCTGACGTATGGTTCAGAGGTTCATGACGTGACCATGTGAGCCTGGCACTCGGTTCGTGACCATCCATGTGAGTAGACAAGCTTCATGGATTAAGGCGTGTTCTACCTGAGGAATTCGGCGACCGTTAAGAGAAGACCTAGAGCACTATGTTTGCTCGCATGATGATTTTTTTGTATCTTGAGCACTATGTTTGCTCGCATGATGATTTGACTTTAGAGCATTATGTTTGCTCGCATGATGATTTTTGTGTCTTGACATATATGAATAATATCTGAAATATATAAAAAATGAGACGTGACTTAGCTTGGTTCGTGGCCGCGTTGTCGATCACCGCAGCGAGTTGTCGGTCGGTGTGGCAAGTAGTCAGTTTGCAGCCGAGTTGTTGGCATAGCATCCGAGCTGATGGAGGCGGGGTCGACAACTTGCTTGATGTAGTCGAACAGCATGATGAAGTCGTCGGATAGCTCGTCCGAGTTGTTTGCTTATGAGTTTAACCAAACGAGTAACTATCATGTCGAGTACTCGAAACAACTCGAAACGTGTTGCCGGGTTTCCAGAATTTGGTTGCTTGCTCGTGACTTGGCGGCTTGCTGTAGGTGGTCTTCTCTTTGTTGACCGTATTGCTTGTATTTCTTGACCTTCTCTCATATGAGTATGTCGTATGTATAAATCAATGCACAAACACCTTTGGCTTTGCTTGGTTGCTTCCTTTGTTAGCTTCTTGCATGTCCATGATGTATTCGTATACGAAGTTGACTTGGAGACGGGGGTGTGTGCGTGTATGCACGGGTTGATCCATTGATTCCGTATATCCTGACTGACTTGTATGTCGTTATCCTTTTCTGTCCAATCTCATAGCTTGTATATCTCTTGGATGTGTTGCTTCATAATTGGCCCGCACGTTGTTGGCTTCGTGTGGGAGCAGGACTCTTCTTGTGTCGGAGTTGGACTTCAATCTGCATATAGCTGAGTTGTGATGGAGTCTGAGTTGCAGTCCGACTTGTACTCGTATCAGGCATGTTTGATGCTGGTTGGCGTGTAGTAGGAACGTGATACAGCCGCGCTTCTGCTGGGATCTCGCTGAGTTGACGAAGTCGGAGTAGATGTTGACGAAGAGGTCTCGTGCTCGCACGAATTGATGCCGATGCTGAACGTGAATATGGCGGGTTGTCGATGAGGCCGACGAGAGCCGCAACGAGTTGTCGAAGAGAGCCGATGAGTGCCGCGGTGAGTTGTTCTTGAGGTGTGCCGCGGCGAGTTGTTCTTGAGGTCTTCTAAGCCATAGTGAGTTGTCGACGAGGGCCGACGAGTGCTGCGACGAATCTTGATTTTGAGGTCCACCGAGCTCTCGTACACAAAGCGCCGAGAACCCCTACCTGGCGCGCCAGCTGTCGATGTTTTACCACCGGTAACCCGTCACGGGGTACCCGGGACGGTGATTTATTCGGAGGGGTATCGGCGTTTGCAGGAACTCGATGGTAAATGCAGGGAGACAATGATTTATACTGGTTCGGCACGCCGGAAAGTCACGGCGCCCTACGTCCAGTCTGGTGTGGATAGTATATTGCGCCCTGCGCTATTTGTTGTGTTGCGAGGTATGTTGTGGTTGTGAGTCCTGTCGGTTATATGTAGGTGCCGATCTAGGGACCCCTGCCCTCCTTTATATAGTCCAGGAGAGGCGGGAGTCATAGTCGGTTACAAAGTAGAGATCCTAGTAGGATTACGTGTAACTAGTTCTAGTAGGATTACATGTAACTAGTCCTAGTAGGATTACATGTAGAGAATCCTAGTTGGACTATGTCTTCTTCTCTCTTCTCTGTGGGAAACCCCATGGGTCCCGCATCTACAACATCTGAAGGCAGTTGAAACACTTGAAATATACTTCTAAAACACTTGAAAAACACCTGAAAAACACTTGAAAACCATTGCAACCATACGCAACATCCAAATAAAACACATGTAACGTATGTGTGAAACATATGCAACATGAAGATAAACACACTTGCAACGTGCGTCTAGAAAACACAGATAAAATATATCTATGAAACATCTGAAACACTCCAAACATATGCTTGCAACATGCCTCTGAAACAATTGTGACATATGCAGCATATGCAATATCCCTTGATCTACTTTTGCAACATCCATATAAAATAATTGCAACATACATCTGAAACACTTGAAATATACATATGCAACATAGGGGAGGGAAAGGCTAGGCCGGTCGATTCCTGTTGTCGCCAGGGTCAGAGATGGCAACGAGCGACTGCGCGCGAGCACCACTGCAACCAGCGCCACCAGTACTGAGCTTGGCTCAGCGCCACCTGGGTGGCGGACCTAGGTCGTCGAGGTAAGAGAGGGTGCTGCCAGGGTGGCGGAGAGCCACCCGCTCCCCTGCAACACTGCGCGCCACATCCATGGATCTCGCCCTCGTGCTCTATGGATCTCGCCGGGGTGGCGGAGAGGGCCAACGGATCCATGGCCGTTGGGTGCTCCTGGTGGGTGAGGACACCGGGTGGGGGAGGAGCCGCCGAGGTAGGGGAGGAGGACGCCGGGGTGGGGGAGGGCGCACGTCAGGGTAGGTGAGGGCGCCGCCGCCAGCCAAGGAGGCAGCCATGGCCGCGCGTCGGGTGGGGCGAGGCGCGAGCGCGGAAGGGAGGAGGAAGCGAGGGATTGGGTGCGGGAGTGAACAGTCTGAGACGTCCGTCCGGACGAACATCTTGGAGTGTTATCGTTTTCATAAAGTAAAGGGAAAAATGCACGTTAATAGCAATCGGTATTATTTAGAACACTAGTAAAAGAAAAAAAAATGCACGTTAAAATGCATGTATATATCCAGCGGCAACACCCGCTGGGCCGCGGCCCGTTAACATAGCACTCGACTGACGCAGCAGCAGTCGCTCGCATGCGGTTCGTTCAGCTCAGCTGCTTAGTCCCACCTCGCCCAGCCAAGCAAGCACGGAGGCGCGGACTCGCTACATAAGGAGACGCAGGGCAGTCTGTTAAAGCATAGTTCTCGGCCTTTTGGCTAAGAAAGAGAAGAAGAGAGGATAAAATCAATTGCCTACGGGACAACCGGATAATTTGTTTATTTGTAAAATTTTGGCCAAATGCATAATTTCGAAAATACGGGGGAAATCGCTTTCAACCATCCGAACAACCGCTCATAGCTGGCGGAGCGCACGTTCGCATGGGCCGGGCCGCGCGACAGTTCTCATCAGACTGTTGGGCCAAATCATCTTATTTGTCCCATCGAACTGGCCGATGTATTAGCCCAATGCCAAGAAATCAATCCACTTTTTCGTTTTCCGTCTTTTTTTCGTTTTAAACTTCCATTTATTTTTGTTCCATTTTTATTAATCTCATATTGTTCCTTTTTGTTTTGTTTTTTCTTTTATTTTTTTATCTTTTTTTTTAAAAAAAACAACGTTGCAGTGGAGAACTATCGAAAATATTTTGCTTTGAATCAAAACCGCTCCCCTGCTAGTACTCCCCCGCCTCTCCAAAGAACCTGTGCACGTTGAAGCAATTGGAGAACAACAGAGTTTGCAACGAGCGACAACAATGTATAGAAACATGACTCGCAATTTGATAGCTAACACGGGCCTAAGCGCTCGTTCGCTAAAAAATATGTTTTGATAGCTAGCCTGAAACATAATCACCGGCATAAAAAAATGCCCCGGTGGGACGAACGAGTGCACATCAGGGTGGGGCACTTGCGTCTCAAAAATTCAAAAATTGCACCCCTTTCTGTACCGTAGATATACATATACTGTATACGGTATATAATCAGCCTGTTTGTTTGGTCGTAAACGATCGTGGATTATAAGCTGAACAGTATTTTTCTCTCACACCAAACCGGCCAGCAGTAATAATCCACGATCGTTTCAGCCGAAACGAACATGTTGAATATAGCGACCAGTCAGTCAGCTCTACAAAAGATGTCAAGGAATAGTATCACCATCTCCATTTCATTTCTTCCAATCAGTCAACCTATACAAAGCCATTCCCTGCTGCCCTCGATCTCTTTCCGTTCACTTTCCACCACGGCAAAAAGAAGAAAAAAAACTCTGTAGCTTCCATCCAATGTACACCAAACTATTTATAGTTTTATACCCCTGTAAAAACGCACGCATCCATGTGCCACTCCCCTCTATTCTTTGCTCGGAGAGGGCACCTGTACAAGAATCGCTCCCCCCAAATAATAAACAACCCGGACCCCGCCATTGTTCTGTAGCTTGCATTGCTTTCACCATTGCAGAACTGAACCCCTTGCCTTTGCAATGGAGGCGGGGAAGACGGCGGCCTGGCTTGTGCCCTAGCTAGCCTCTTACATACGAGACCGGGAACCACTTGGCCAGCAGGTGGTGCTTCAGCTTGATCAGCAGCCTGAACACCACGTAGCACGGCAGTTGCAGCACCGCCACCGCGAGGTACCTGGGTATGTATGCCGGTTGGTAGGGAGCGAGTCAATTAGATTTAATTACGAACAGTTTGCATAATTACTTGGAAAGAGTTTGTGAGTGATTTGTTCTTGGTTGTGAGGTAAGTAGCATTACCACAAAGGTGCCAGATTTGATGTCAAGTCAAGGAATGGGTAAGGCCACCTGCCAAAAGCCACATAGAATTGATTTAGGTACTATGAAATGAAATGCAGCTATATTGCCTATATATGCAAAGTAGTGGTAGTACTTTGTTTATGAGATTTAAGCTAGAAAGTTTACCAGATTGGAGTTGCTGCATGAACAATCCATTGGAAAATGACGTAAAGCGCGGTCCAGAGGAAGAAGTACGCGATCCGGAACCAAGGGAACCTCTGAAATGAGAGTTTGCAGTGTGTTCAGTAAACTGTGAAAACATTCATCAACTTCCTTTTTTCTGATCATCAAGTTCAGTGGTCATTCATGTGCTTACCAAGCTATTCAGGGCTGCCTCACCAAGCAAGAAAACAGCATTCACTGAATGCATTCCTATCAACAACTGCCAGAAGAGAAATTAATCAGTGAACTTTCTTTGTCAGAATGTGAGGAGATGCCATGTTGGGGAACACAGTACTTATACTTACGAAGTTGAGATTGTAGTCCTTCATGGTGAGGAACGGGAAAATGATGAACCAAAACACACAGTCTGTAAGCATCACGGCACCTGCATTTGTCTGTCGATAAATACTAAACAAAGTTACCGTACTGCTGTAAAGATCACAAAGAGTTCTAAGATCGAATGGTAAAGCATAGCTAATAGTATAGTTCAATTTTAACGTGGCTCATTCTGAAGCTACTTCTCCTAGGCCATCACCCTTCCTTAGTTATCTAATAATAATTCTTCTCACAAAGCAAAAGCAGGTGACATCTCCAGACTGTCCTATGCCAACCTAGGGTAACATTCAGTCACGGTCACCATTGCTGATACAGTTAGGCCTAGCAAATCAATCCAAAGGAATCAGGCTGCCTTTATTCTTGATGCCACGATCTAAAGAGTCAGCCCTACACTTCAGGAATAAGGGGAAAGGTGACTCAGCCCTTCGAGCAAGCAAGGAAACATGCATGAGCTGCGCAGTGTGCAGAGATACAGACTGAACGCCTGGACATGGACCATTAGCAATTGGCTCATGTAGGAGCAGCTACATGCCATGGAGATGGAGGTGTGACCAGACAGAGGTGCTATGTGGGCACATCTGATCTGATCTTAAGAAACAGAATCCGATCCATGAGCACACCATAAACATACTGATTCAGTCGTTAGTGCATCATGGTAACTACCCGGCACTAATAATTGCACCTCGAAAGCAAAATGAGAACCCCTCCATGTATGCAACACCAAATCAGCCAATGTCAGTGCACCATACAGATGTCTCTCTCCAATAAGAAACATGAAAAGGTCCCCCAACTGGATAATATTTCAAAGTGTTTGGTGGTGTGGAGGCCTCTTTACCTGATAGATGATCTGGAGCAGGTAACCCCAGAACCCAGCAATCTCTCTAGCTCCATCGCGCTCATCGAAGGTCGGTTTAGCAGCCAAGCCATGAGGGATGTAGCTCGTGCCAAGCTCCATGTCTGCTGCCACCGCGGCGACGTTCTCATGAGTGAACTTGCTGCAGCCATAGATGGATAGGGCTGTGCCAAGCTGAAACAATTCACAAACAATTATTCTTCAGATAACGGGTCGTTTCAAAGTCTTTGGCAAGCATCATTGGCTTGAGGAATTCAGTGGACAGATAAATTATTTGGCTGTGACTATGAAAGAGAAAAGGCCTACCCCGAAGTAAATCGTCACCAGAATGAAGGTCCACCTGCACGACAGACAGTTCAACAACCGTTAGAAGAAGCTGGCAGGGCGGGACAAGTGCTATTTCCAAGAGCAGAGTTACAAAGCAGAAACACTTGAACAGCAACCAGATCTTTCATAAAAATTTGGTGCTACCAACCAGTCACAATCTCAGAGTGTTTTTAAAAAAGGTGGAAAAAAAGGCTACACTAGTGATTTATAAATAAAAGAAGACAATATCTGAAAAACAGGTATTTATTTACAGTTGAAAACTTGCATCAGAAATGTTCAGGTTCAATGGAACAGAGAGTCTGAAGACCATCTAGTTGGAGTGGGTATTCTTACAACACTATCCACTTATCATTTACGATGAAGCGTAGATAAGCCTGACCACACAAACAGAGCTCCAAAACCCACTCTATGTGGTGCTTATGATCAGTTGCTAATATTTAACTAGTGCACAAACCACAAAAACTGTTTCTGAAATCTGCTTCACAAGACATTAGACATCTACAGTGACGCCCTTTTCCAAATAATAAATTAAAGCAAAACAGTACATCACCCAAATAATAGTCTATATAGAATGTACTACTGTAGGAAAAGATTACTGGTGAAGGGGGGAAACCAGACACAGAGGGTGTCGCTTGCTGTGTAAGCTACTAGTTGTTGGC
Organism: Miscanthus lutarioriparius; assembly: GCA_904845875.1. Taxonomy (NCBI): domain Eukaryota; kingdom Viridiplantae; phylum Streptophyta; class Magnoliopsida; order Poales; family Poaceae; genus Miscanthus; species Miscanthus lutarioriparius. The sequence goes on from CAJGYO010000239.1 coordinate 157,342, forward strand.
AGCCATCAATTGTGTACAGTAGTATAACAGAGAATGCTGTGTAAGCTACTAGTTGTTTCCAAGAACCATGTTCAGTTCTTGCAACTGAAAAAGGACCCCATGTTTAAAACAGGTTTGTTCCATGGAAAGAGCCCTTTATTCCCTGTAAACTCAGAGTATTACAAGGGGACAGAACAAATGCCAAACTTGCTGACTGATTTCTAATTCAATCAAGCACCAAATACAAAGACTTAATCAGCTGCAGCAGCTGAGTGGCAATGCGCCTCCTTCTGTTCTTTTTTAAGACAAAAGGTTTTTAAAATGGGGAATCTTTACTCAACTTTGCATCTAATCCACAACAATCTTTGTTTTCAAAATTAGAAAAGGAAAAAAAAAGGCAGAGGAAATCAAAGAAAACAGGAAGAAGTATCTAGTAGCAAATTAAGCGATTGGCCTGGTGACTTACTGAGTGTAGTAGTAGAAGATGCTGCCGCCATCGGAGATGACAATGACGACGAGGAGGCTGAGGAGGACGAAGAAGGAGATGAGCCTGTAGGCGAGCAGCCACGCCGGGTGGATGTCGCGGAGGCAGGGCCGCCACGCCTCGTCGTCGTACAGCACCCCGGGGCGCCTCCCCTTGCAGCCGGGCTCGCCGCCAGCCGCGGGGCCCGAGGAGGCCGACGCCGACGACGACGCGCCGCCGGGGCGCCGGTCGGCGCCGGCGCCCTCGTGGCGCCAGATGAGGTAGCCCGAGACGGCCATGCAGGCGAGCACCCAGAGGCCGCACAGCCCCACCCGCCAGTGCAGCCAGTAGCGCAGGTCCGTGGTGTCGACCGTGGCCATGGGCTCGTACGACCGCGCCGCCGACCCGCCGCCACCGCCACCTGTGATGAAACGCATGCCCCGCCGTCAGCTAGCTAGGTAGCCGCCTCCGACTCCAGGAGCATGAACCGCGGCGCGAGCGAACGCGGCAATGGCTCTGCAGCTGCCGCCGCTGCTCCTCGGGCAGAGCAATGCGCAGACTAAAACACTGTCGAGAAAGGAGGGAGCTGGGGACACCGCGGGAGGGGCTCGTCAGATTCTTGTAGCGGAAGGAGAAGGCAATGCTAGTGGCGAGCGCGGCGGGGAGGGGAGGGCGTTGCGGTGAGGACGACAGACAGGCAGGCGACACACGAAACCAACGCCGGCGAGCACACACGGATTGCATGCAGGGGAGGCAAGGGAGGAGTGCATTGATGGGCAACGGACGAATAAACAGCAACGGCCCCCGCCCCCGGAAGACGCCTAGGCTGGCCGGGTCACACGCCGCTCACGATCACGATCTCTCGGCAAGGTAAGCAAGGCAAGCAACCGCGCGACAGAAACGAACAGACAGGGATTGACGCGGCAGCCAGCGGTAGAACAACGAGCTCCAAGACCATGAGAGCTAGGGGGGTTAAACAAGATGGAGATGGAGCGGGGAAGATGCTTGCACGCAAGAGGGGGAATGGGAAAGCTACAAAAGGTGGAGGGGGAGGCCGGAGGGGTGGCCTGGGGAATGAGATGCTTTGCTTCTTCCACCTTTGGACGGAAATCTCTCGCTCTCCCTCGGGGAGTTTATATACTCCTCATCTACACACCGACCATACTGGCATGTGGATGGGGACACCATTTCATAATCTTCTCATGTCGTCTCTCTATCATTTGTTTATCTACTCACTCGCTGTAGGATTAGGATTAGAATTAGAAGAATCTCCCTTGCCACAATCAACCATGCAATGCAATGCCCCTCTTTCTCTCTCTGTGTGTGATTTGCCTGCCTGGGTGGTTGATTCCTTCGAGAGTAGAGAGAGAGAGTGAAGTGAGGTTTGGCTTGTGAGAGGGGGGGACCCTGGGGCCCGTCTCGGCGTCTCTTTCGGCCTTTCTTTCCTCTGCTGCATCGTCCTACATTGCACTTGGCATGCGAGGGATGGAGGAGGGAGGTGACCTGGTAGGCTGGAACGGGAACGAAGGCTGCTTTTCCACCCGTCAAATCCTCGTCGGCCACACCAACAGAGCAAGGGCCAAGGGCGACGCCATGCAGGCTGCAGGAAACTCGGCAAGCACCGACGCGGTCCGTGACGACTGTGGGGTTTTCAGTTACAGTGGAGTACCGGGAGCGTCTTTTCAAACCCTTCACACTGCTGCCCTGCTGGTATTGCGGTCACTCACTCCAGCCACAGCTGGAGCTGGTTCACAGGAAATTCAAGGAAACAGCCAGCGATAGGGGAGGGGACAGGGGAGTGTACTACTACACATGGGAATTGGGAAAGGAAAAAAAGGTATCCCTTTTTTACTTTACTTGACTTGACTTGTATTGACTCATTGACTAGCTGCTCTGTGGTAATCTGGATTTCCTTCTATGGATCAAGGAAAGGCCTCTGTTTTTGCTCAAAAAAATCAAGAAAAAAAAACTCTATGTTTATTACTATTTCTTTAGAGTAGTAATAACTAGTACGAGTAATTCATCAATCCAGTGGCTGCCTTTGTGTCAAAATTTGCATTTCCCTGCTTTTCACCGCAAAATCAAACAACTGTTATCTTTGTACAGTAACCACTGGTCCAACAGCAACCGACTTTTACCCATTATATATATATTCTGTGAGAGGAATCTTGGGAGAAAAGGTGATTTCTCTTCTCCAACACAACATGCATGTAGCAGAACAGAAGAGAACAGGGAAGCCTTGCCGGCCAAGGCTTGGAATATGCCTAAACCCAGCACCCGACCAGCGTAAGATCACCACCAAGGTAGTATGAGGTATCACCTTCCTTCTTCTATATCCATGACCTACTCTATATGGAGTACTCCTCTAGCAGCAAATCAAGAGACGGAACAGATCATGCTACATTTTATATATACATCCAAAAGAGATTCAGAAAAGGGCCATGCAAGGAGTGATACTGGCGTTTGACAAAGCTCTACGTGGGTACAGATTAGCCAGCAGGACTAGCCTAGGCTTAATCATGCAGTTTTGACGAGGAGTTTTGTTAGCATGTAGCGTGTATACTTATATATATAAGAGTTAAATGCACCATAGGTCCATTAACTTGTGATGAGATTTCGGTTAGGTCCATCAACTTTTAAAGTGGTTTTTTGGGTCCATAAACTTTGTATGTAGTATCACTTAGATCCATATCCCGCCACGCGGGCTTCTCATGCTGACTTGGCCTGCTGACATGTCCTTCTGAAGCAGCTCTTGGCAATGCATTTTGTCAAACAGCTTGTGGGCGACGGCAACAGCGTCCCCGGCGCGCCGAGCAGCGAGCCCGACAGCGCGTTGCCGCTCACGTCGAGGTGGACCAGCGAGCGCATTGCGCCCAGCCTCAGCAGGGGTCCGGCGCCGCGTCGGCGCGCCCGTGTCCTCGCTGGGAGGGTTCAACACGTGCTTCAACACCACCGCCGTGGTGTGGCCGCCCGTGACACTGCTGTTTGACGGCATGCAGGTGACGCTGCCGGAGGAGAACGTGGTTATCCATAGCACGTACGGGACCATCAGCTGCCTGGCCATGGCCGCGGCGCCCGATAGAGCTCCGGCTGCGGGCGCTGGACGCCGTGGAGGTCCGGTCGCGGCCTCGACGCCCGCCCTACCCGTGCAGCTGCTCGACTCCATGGAGCTCCGGCTGCGGCCGCTGGACGCCGTGGAGGTCCGGTCGTGGCCTCGACCTGCGCGGTGCTAGGATGATATCGGCGCTTCTGCTGGTGGTGGTCGCGGGCGGCGCGACCGCGTCACACTCAAGCTCGAGCTCGTCGTGCCCCGCGACGCCACCGGACGCCGGGAACACGCTGCAGGTGTCGCAAGCGTTCGGTCCCTGCTCGCCGCAGGGCCCAGGGACGGCGGCACCGTCAGCTGCGGTGTTCCTGGCGGACCAGGCGTCGCGTGACGCGCCGCGGCTGCTGTACCTAGACTCGCTGGCGGCGCGTGGCCGCGCCCGCGCGTACGCGCCCATCGCGTCGGGGCGGCAGCTGCTGCAGACGTCCACGTACGTGGTGCGCGCCCGCCTCAGCACGCCGCCGCAGCAGCTGCTCCTGGCCGTCGACACCAGAAACGACGCCGCAGGGGCTGCTGGGGCTCAGCCGTGGCCCGCTGTCGTTCCTGTCGCAGACCAGAGACATGTACCAGGGCGTGGCCCGCTGGCGTAGCAGCGGAGGCCGCACCGGAATGATGCTGGGGCTGGCGCTCCCCGGCGGCAGGCCCATCGGCGCCACCATGACGGAGCGCCTTGACTCCTTCTTCATCGCGCTCTTCCTGCCCGTCTACATGGCGCTCTCCGGCTACCGCACCGACCTCGCCGAGTTCACCAGGTCCGAGGCGTCGGAGAAGTGGTGCACGCTGGAGCTGTTCGTGGCGCTCTGCGTGTCGGGCAAGCTCGTCGGCTGCGTCGCCGCGGGGCTCTTCTTCACCATGCCGTTCCGGGACGCCATCGTGCTGGCGCTCATGCTCAACATCCGGGGCATCGTGGAGGTGGCCGCCATCAACAACTGGGGCGACACCATGAAGGCGACGGCGGAGCACTACCCGTCGGGGCTGTTCGCGCGGGCGAAGCGGCGGTCGCTGGAGCACGCGTGGCTCAGCGCTGACCTCAGCGTGTTCACCTGCCTCTACAGCGAGGACCACGCAGCGCTGCTGATCGACCTGCTGGAGGCGTCGGGCTCCTCCCGCGACTCGCCCATGTCGACGTGAGCGGCAACGCGTTGTCGGGCTCGCTGCTCGGCGCGCCGGGGACGCTGTCGCCGTCGCCCACAAGTTGTTTGACAAAATGCATTGCTAAGAGCTGCTTCAGAATGACATGTCAGCAGGCCACGTCAGCATGAGAAGCCCGCGTGGCGGGATATGGACCTAAGTGATACGGCATACAAAGTTTATAGACCCAAAAAACCACTTTAAAAGTTGATGAACCTAACCGAAACATCCTCACAAGTTAATGGACATCTGGTGCATTTAACTATATATATATAATAATAAGTAGATACCAGATGCAGACATGGGCAACGGAACGGAGAGGGCAGTTGGCGTTTGCAATACGGCGACCGGGCGACGGGCCGTGCTCGAGTGCCCAATGACTGGCTTGTCCTCTGGCATGCATGCATGCATGCACGCACGCTGCTGCTGAGGTGGCATCATCTCTCTCATCCATGTTCATCCCACGTCAGCACCACAGCCAGGCACAGGCAGGCAAGATCGCAGCGCGCAAGAACAGAAGGAGAAGAAGGCTCGCGTTTAGTTTCTGTGATTCTGTCGATGCTGCATCTGCACGATGATGATTCTCTGGATCCTCCACGGACTTCTGAATTGGGCGTCACAAGATTGCCAAGCAGATGCGTAATTAGGTAGTTGATGACTACCAATGCAAGGGGGTTGTTGAATTAAAACTACTAACTTTTTTGAATTAAGTGTGTGGTGCAATTAATCGGAAAGGGGGTAGTAAACAGAACGTACAGAGTGTGATGATGGTCATGATGAGTGGCACAGGGGAAGGCGATCTTTGTAGGGCAATGCATGTGTGTTGGGTTAAGGGGCTGGAGAGATCCTCTACGGCTGATGGCTTTATGATGGATCCCAATGTGTGTCTCATGATGCCACTATATATAATTAGGCTGAGATAAACTAATAATACTACAGGATATATAGCGCTGCTCCTAGTAGTGGAATAAAAAGTGGGAAATTAAAGGGAGGGTGGGCGGTGGATTGGACACGTCACCACAGCTTAATGCATGTTTGGGTTTAGTTTGTTGACTCAACAAGAATTGTTGGTCAAGGCCAAACCACACATATTTATTTCTAGATGAGGATCATGGAAAAGATCTCCTAAAAAAAAGTTGTGTAGAAGTTTGACGAATATAAAGGGAGCGCGGACTCTGATTTGCTCCGCAAAGTTCTAATTGTGATGTGAACGGTTATGGGAATGGGAGCTTCATTCTCCTAATTTAGAGAACCTCAAATAAGCACATTGGATAGTTCATTATTATACCTGAAAAAGAAAAGAAAAGAAAAAGACAGTGTGTGTGAGCTGACCAGCAGGGCTTAGAAAACGCAGGCGGGCAATTGGCGCACAGAGAATCCGTGGTCACGACTCGTACGTACATGAGGCGAAGGTGGTAGGACTGGAAATCCTAACTAACAAATGTTTGCCGGGAGGAAGGACACGTATAATGAGTGGAGTAATAAAGCAAGAAATGCAGCACGAGGTCAGCCATCACTCTCTCCATTACTATTAGATGGTACTAGTAAAGAAGAAGAGCAAATAAATAAAGCAGCAGGCAAGCAGAGATGGTCAGATTCAGAGGAAACAAAGGGAGGGAGGGGCGCAGCGCAGAGCGGAGGAGAAAAGAGAAAAAGGCAAAAAGCCACGCAAATCGAAAGCAGCTAGTGCTCAGTCAGCCGCACTCGTTTCAGGCTCAGCGGCTCGTGAGAGCGCAGCGCAGCGCACATGAGGTGCTCATGAGATGGAGTACGGGTTGGCTAAGCCTAGCAAAATAGCCGATACCCATTATCCATACATAAATTATCTGAATCCGGACCCGAGGTACTCAATCTAAAATTTGGATAGCGATTTTGATTACTCGAAATTAGTTTGGGTAATTCGGATAATATTCCCCGATATCCAAATTACCCAAACTACCCGAACCCGAGGTACCCGATCTAAAATTCGGATAGCGATTTTGATTACCCGAAATTAGTTTGGGTAATTCGGGTAATATCCCCCGGTACCCAAATTACCCGAACTACCCAAACATGTGTCTCTGTCTTTGTATTTATCATGTGTTGTTAGTTGAACACTTAGAACTTATGACTTTATTAGAATATAATTCTCTCTGTTTGAACAAGCGACTTTAATACATTATTCTCTACAAAATGCTATTGAAATTTTATATAAATTGCTACTGAATATTTGTGTAGTTTGCTATTTTTTTTGTAAATTCAGGTATATCGGGAATACCTGAACCCGAATTATCGGGTACCCGAAATTGCGGGTAGTGTTTTTTTAGACCAGTATCGGGTAGCAGTTTTCATTACCCAAATTTTGAATTACCCGATCAAAAAAAAATAGGGTAACCCGAATGCCCAGGCCTAAGGTTGGCACTCGTATTTTATACTCCTTATTATCTAGTAGTATAGTATATTGTATATATTGTATAGTACTAACTACCTGGTACATGCATGTTGTAAGTACTATGAATTGGATTAGTCTTTATGACTCCATAATCAGCTAGATCCATTTGATAAAACTATACTAATAATTTGGAAATTAGTTCTAGTCTATCCAAACATATAGGCCAATTTGAACCACGCCTTGAGTTAGTCGTTAGTCCGATCCATTTGATTAGTACTCCTCAAGTTAGGTGTTTTAGAAACTCTTATGGAAATCAATGCTGAAGCTAAAAATACCAAAATGCCTCTCAAGAAGTAGAGATAAAGATGTATTGGGGAAAAAAAGAGAAATGTGTATTGGGGAGCTAACAGTTAGCTGACTATTAGCCAGGGATGAAACATGCACATGCACTGGCTACTTATTCTTACTAAGGCCCCGTTCGGTTAGGGGTGGTTCTTGACTGGAATAGTTCCCAGTGAACGCAGCTATATAAATTACAGAAGGAATTCCGGTTGGAATGATTCTAGGCCACCAAAACCTGGCAACCGAACGCAGCCTAAGTGAATATCAGCGGGAGACGAAAATGGAGAGGCAAAGGAAGGTTGGGCCGTTGGAGTGTGACGGAACCCAACCTAGTACAGCTGCTAGCGAGCACCGACGTTGGAAAAGAGATTTTATATATACTCCTACGTAGTTAACTTAATTGAACACGCGACGGCGATGCGAGACGTGTCGGTCGGAGTTGGATTGCATGGTCATTGTCTCGCCCGGTGGGGTCGGAGCTAGATATACTCCTACGGAAGCTAGCTTTCCGGCGTTGAATTGTTGGCGCCAGGAGTCAGGACTGCCTGCATCTGTGCATCTGCATCTGCATCTGCATCCGCATGGCACTGGCACGGGAACAGACTGAGCGACGTACTCCTATGGGCGAATGAATGAAGGAGGGTCCGGAGGTGGTCGGCGTCGGCGTCGAGGGCGTCGGTGGCAGGTTGTCACGGAGAAGGCGTGCCTGCCTTCGTCCCTGCCGCGCTGCACTGCATTCTGTTCTGCCGCGGCGCGCCTGTGCGAGCGAGAGCAGAGGAGGAGGAGGCCCAGCAGTGCAGACGTGCAGACATGCAGTGTAGCACGTACAGCGGCAGCCCCCTCGATCGTTTCTGGCTGTTTGGCTCGACGGTTTCTGTCGCGTCAGCGGATGCTGTTTTAAAAACAATCGGGTAGCCAGGGCCAAGGGTCTGCTGGGCTGTAGCCAGCGAGAGGAGGAGACGGGGAGCGACCGAGTGACAGGGCCACAGCGTCGCTTTCGCGGAGAGGACGCAGGACGGCAGCAGCCGTCGCTGTCCGAGTGTCTGGTCCGGACGCAAATGCAAATTGCAATTGCATGCAGCCCGATCGGCCAGCCCCTTCACATAAATACTATTTACAATTAGCCAGTAGTACTTATGTCTCATATAAATGAACCAGTAACGATATGAACCAGCCAATCGAATAGGCTGATAGATCGGAGGTCAGAGGAGGGAGGAGGAGGACGTCCTCCCTGATCTCTCTCTCTCGCGCCCGGGGAGGGGGAGGCGATGCCGACGACGGCCACTGGCCACACCACCCACACCGAGGCCAGAGGAGAGAGTGCCGAGTGCGAGGCGAGTGCGCGCAGGAGAGAGGGATTGAGCGAGTAGCCGAGGAGTAGGACCGGTGCTCTCTCTCTCTTCTCTCTGTGTGAGTAGTGCGTGACCGAGACCGACTGCGTTGCGTTGCATGGGGCGACGTGCGGAGTGGGGAGCAGACGCAGACGCAGACGCCAGGCACACACCGAGAAGTGGCAAACTGGCAACCGGATCAATCCAGGGCCCATCCATGATCCATCGGTCTCTTTTTTATTTTTTGAAACATCCATCCGTCTTCCTGGGAGTCTGGGACCCCACAACACCAGGCTCGATTGTGTCTAGGGGCCACCAAGGACGCGCGGCCCGGTAGCCCACGTAGCCCATAGACCGCCCGAGGCCCGAGCCCGCGGGAGCGGGCGCCATCCTCCCTCGCAAGCTGGCTGGCGGCTCAGGCTGTGCGAAGCGAGTGACAAGATAGACGACAGGTGACGCCGTCACGGATCCCGTAATCATAATACAGTAGCAGTACGTAGTAACTGGTATGGATCGTGTCCATCTGCTCATTGTGTTGCTAATTCTTTTTTTTTCCCTTCCTTCAAAAAAAAACAAAGTTTTTACTCTGTGTACCTACGATTCTCTCTCTCAAAAACGTTTGTTCAACAGTGTGTGGTTGGAAAACAAAAATCCGTTCTGCCAAAAAAAGGGGCACTCGATCGATCGAGCTTGCTGAAGAACGAAGAAGCAGCAGACGATACATCCGGACGGCCTGCTGGCCTGGAACATGCTCCTACCGTGCAGCCAGCAAACAAGCTGATGGTCCACCAAGCTGATGGTGAAACTATAGCTACGCAGCTGGCAGTAGCAGTACTAGTCCGTGCGGGCGGCGGCCCCTCTTTGTTCGGCTGTTATTTCCGCCCAGTAGCTCTCGGAGTCGGACCATCCATCCGCTGCAACAGTGCGTGTGCATGTGACCGCCTACAATAACAGGCCACCACTACACGTACGTACGTAACGTAACGTACTCAACCGCGCGGCGCTAATCATGGATTAGATGCTTTGTCACCTCCCCGATCCAATCCCCATGCATGCTTAGCTACAACATGCATGGGTAGCCTACCATAGCTAGCAGCATGTCAAATTGTCAATGCAATGCGACTAAAGCCATGGCCCTGGCCTGGGGAGAGACATAAGAGATCCAGGAGAATGAAGCTAAAGCTAGCAGGAGTCCAGGACCATCCAGGGCTCCGTAGTCATGCAGAGATAGATGCCGCCAAGTCGTCCTGCATCTGCATGTCCATGCACCAGTGGTCGTCGTCGATCGTGGCCCATCGATCTGATGATGATGATGATGCAGACGGAGCATCTGCTTCTCCTCCTCTCCCGCGTGATTATGCGCCTAACCGCTACCCTACCCCTGCCCCCGTCGTCGTCAGTTGCCACGGCCGCCCTCATGCATGCTCACGCGCCCCCGGCCCGTGAATGTACTCCGATCACGAGCGACAGCGGCGGCTACCACTACTACTAGCAGGCAAATGCATTTGAATGGAACGAAATGTGTGCTCCTGCAAGTCTGCGACTGTGATCCTTTCTGTCCGACGGTATATAAGTTTGGTTAAACTTAAGAATTATTTCTAAGTGTAAACTTAAAATTATTTTTGACTCCACAAAAAGTGATAATTGTATTCTTTGTGAAGGGAAGCGAGTAACTAATAAAGCGGGCAAAGGCATCATCATGAAGAATGCGCGTCTCTCTTTTTTAAAGAGTTATTAAATTCTTCTAAATTAATTTAACCAATTATCACATAACTGAGTAAAAATAAATAAAAGTACTAATATTTATTGTGAGTAATAATTAAGTAATATTAAATTAACAATGAAATATGCTTTTTATAATACAAACGTATTATTGGGTTATTAGGAAAGTTTATCTTCTCAGGTGCATTACATGCTAGGTTGTACCGTACTTACGCAACAAGACTTGAACCTGTATCATATCAAGTCGTATAAACATATTACTTACGTACGCGACTCTTCTGAAGGAAGGAAGGTAGATTAAAAAAAAACTAAAAGCCAAGCGGAAAGCAACCGTGTCGTCCTTAAAACCCCTGTAATTGCAGTGCGTTTTCGTGCCACGCTGTACTTTGTGTGCACACTATACGCGTTTGTTTGCCCCCCCCCAAAATGGCAGGAGCCCAACACCGGAGAAGAGGATGACGCTTGTCACCTCGGCGCGCTCTCTCTTCTTTCTCTCGACCGAACGAACGATATAGGAGTTCAGTTGTGATTGTCGTCAAATCTCAATAACAAGCACGTGATGCAACCGATTCCGATGAGCCGTACATAGTACTCCTTACTAGTACTATTTCATATATTAGTCCTTGTTTAGTTGGAGTCCAAAATCCCAAAAAGTGCTACAGTATCTATCACATCGAATATTTATGGCTCATGCATGGAGCATTAAATGTAGACGAAAAAAAACTAATTGCACAGTTTGGTGGGAAATTGCGAGACGAACGTTTTGAGTCTACTTAGTCTATGTTTGAACAATAATTGCCAAATAAAAACGAAGGTGCTACAGTAGCCCCAAATTCCAAATTCATGGAAATAAAAAAGGGCTTAGTACTCTTACTCAAGATGTAGTTTCGTATAACAATATAGTACTCTCTCTGCATGTTTTTCACGATGAATAAGTTACTTTATTAGGCGGTGTATGAGTATGATACGATCTATCTTTGAATAAATAGATTTCTAAAAATGATTTTAAGTCAAATTTTTTAAACTTTGATCGAATTTCTAGGAAAAAAGTTAAGATTTATGGCATCAAATTAGTATCGTTAGATTTATCATATAATATATTTTTATAAGGTGCTCATTTTATGTCATATATGTTGTTATTCTTTTCTATAAAGTTAGCCAAACTTAATTTTTTTTATTGAAATTAATTTTAGAAATTGATTTATTTAGAGACAGAGGCAAGAGGCAGTAAGCAGATGATCCTTTGAATCGAAGATAGAAATGCTAGCTACCTCCTACAGTACTAGTGTGTACTACTATGCAACTTTGCAGGGTCAAGTATGGACTATAGTTGATATATTTTTGCAACAAGAGTCGAAACAGAGGAGAGTAGAATGTGCATCTCACCAAAGCAGAGCACTACGCCGACGGCTTTGGCTCAGTTGCGTTTTATGTCATTTGCTTTATCAGTTTTATTTTTCCAAGAAGTTGTCTTTTAGACTAGTAGTGTTGCTTTATCAGTTTTATTTTATGTCATTTGCTAGAAGTTGTCCAAACTCCAGAAGGAGCTAGAGGACCTAGCTAGCTAGTATCCGATCCTTTGCACACAGTTCAAACTGTCTGACGGGGAGCCACGCGGCAGACACGAAAGGCACGCCCTCTTTGTTCTTGTTCCTAGTCTAATGCATATGCATGGTCAAGCTGACAATATACTAGTAGTACTCTAGTATAAAGGATTAAAGTATATAATGATAAAAATATAGAGCCGGTTCCCTTAATCATATCTGGCTTATAAGTTATGACTTATTGGTCAATAAATAAGACTTAAAAGCCAAACCAGCCCAAACGAACAAGACGATATACTCAGCCTTCCCGTCTTTGTAGAAGGATCCTGCTTTTGATCACAGCCACTCTCTATCTTCGTTTCAGACGAAATCAGTGTAATGCGATTAGTACCCTACCCTGCCTTGATTTGATCCCCATCCCAACTCCCAAGGACAGAGACCGGAACCTGATGTTGTTCATTAACAGCATGACTTAGTGCATGGAAGCGATTGATCTCTCTGGTGACGACGCGGAAGTTGATATTGTTCCATATTGTTTTTCCACGAGTATCATTATTTGTTCCTATTTTATCTGACTGCATGTAGGCTTTTAGTACTAGCAGTTGTGTTCTGTCTTCTGTGGCAACAAGATTATTATAAGTGTGCAACAGAAGGGAAGATATATTAGGATCATCTAAACACGCAGATCACTACGACTTGGGGGGGTCAAATAAATCTCATTATATCATTGCTTTTATCACTTTTTGTTATTCGATTCGTCGATCCTTCATCAGACCGAGTAAGTATGAATACATAATGACCTATATATAATCCTTCATTTCTTTACGGTGTGAAGTAAGTACTAACAGGGGTGGGAATTCGTCGGTTGGTGAATCATGTAGATGTATAGGAGGAGTACGTACGGGTACTGACGCCTGACGGGGAGGAACAAGGCAATCGCCCTAGCTCTCTGTTCAGTGTTCACTAGTTGGGGGTTGAGACAGGCCAGTGTCCTAAATACTGTAGTACTCCTAGCCAGTAAGTAAGGTCCTGCTTGTTTCTACGTGTGCTCCTAAAATTTCTGTCACATCAAATATTTAGACACATACATGGAATATTAAATATAGATTAATTACGAAACTAATTACACAACTTGCAACTAATTTGCGAGTCGGATCTTTTAAGCCTAATTAGTCAATGATTTGACAACGTGGTGTTACAGTAAACATGTGCTAATGACAGATTAATTAGGCTTAAAAAAATCGTCTCGCAGATTAGCCTCCATCTATGTAATTGGTTTTGTAATTAATCTATATTTAATGCTCTTTATTAGTATCTAAACATTCGATGTGACATGAATTTTAGGAGCGACTAAAGAACCAAACACCCTCTAAAATGCATGCAGCAAGGTCAAGGGAATAATTAAGCTGACAATGTACTGCTTTTGGTCACTATAATCAGCACCGGTCCTGTTTGTGTTTGTTTTAGACGAGATCAATGTGAATTACCCTGCTTTGATTCGATGCCCATCCCAAGCATGAAGCATGCACTACTTTGAATCTACCACCGGTGTTAGTGTCATAATGGGTCAAAATGTATGTTAGTTTTTGGCTCTCGGTGAGAAAAGAAGAGACCAGATATATACTCTATCTATCTATCTATGTATGGCCATTGGACATGGGTGATTGGAGAATAAAAGGCGCATGATATGGGCTGGCGATCTGCCGGCACCCATGATGTGGCACGCACCGCAACCAAATCTGCCAAAGCCCAAAGGCGTTGTAGTACTCCTATGCATGTATGGAATACATACAGGCAGCAGCGTGAGTGGCAGTGCAGTGCATTGGTGTGCAGACGAGACGATGTGGCATGAGAGGCCAGCGAGAGGCAGATGTACGAAGCCCGAGAAAGTGGCAGCACTGTATGTGCTGGTAAATGTACTGCAGTAAGCCTTCTCTTGCCCCGATGGATTTATGGAAAGGAAAGGAATTGGAGGACGGAAGGAGCACGAGGACTCGAGGAGATGGTATCATGGTAAATTGGTAATGGTAGGCCATGTGGAGATGATGAACAGAAGAGAGGAGAGAAGTTGCCTGCAGCGCATGCGTTCCTATTCCAGGTCCAGCTGCTGCTGGTTTGGTTTCAGTGGGACGGCCGGGCGAGAAAGTGACTGTGTGTGTGTGAGAGAGAGAGAGAGAGAGGGTAAGTACTAGGCTTGATTCAGAGGGAACAGAGGAAGGAGAGGCGGATCAGTGGGTGGCAATGGCATGCACGCATGCATGCCTTGCAATTGGCAAGTGCTGAGACCGAGAGATTCTCCGCGCGCGGAAGAGACAAGCGCGGCCTGGCATGGCGTGCCCAAGGCCACGGTCCAGTCCATGGGACACTGCCACTGCCACACAGCCGCACACACTGGGTCTCGCTCTCGCATCTCGCCTCGGAGGCTCGGACCAACGTCCAATGCGGTGCAAACTGCAAAGAAAGATGCGGTGAGTGCGTGGAAGACGGTGCGTGATCGCCCTGTGGCGGTGGTCTGTGGTCTCGGCCTTGGCCCCTTGGGAATGTGGACGCGTGCGTGGTCTCTGGCCCTGTGGCCGCTTCTCCTTGCACGCTGTCGGTCGGGGTGCACTGCACTGCATGCTCCTCGGGTCAGGGGCCGACGGGCCGGGGCTCCCGAGTCCCCCACCAGCTCAGCTCGCCGACGGCCGACTCATCCTCCGAGCCGGACGCCGATGCCGGATTCCCCTGCACCAACGTCTACGTGACCCTGCTGCTGTCCCCTTCCCTGACGACGGCTTTGGCGTTTGTTTGCTTCGCCTCCTGCTCTGCTCTGGGCTCCGGCTCCCCCACCTCCCGCCCGGGTTCTTGTTCTTGCTTCTCCCGTTCTCCGGAGACCGGACATGCTCTCGCGTCCGACCGCAAGCAAGCAAAAGGGGGGCAAACGCCAAAGGGCGAAGGGCAAAGCAAGCGAAGCAAACCAATTGACTGACGCGACCAACAAATATTCCCTCCAGTCTGCACGCCACTCCATGCACTTGTTTCTTTCGCCTGAATGCATGGAATGCCTGGCCGAACGTGTGGTCTAGCGTACTGTGGCGCGTGCATTTGCGGTCGCAGGTTCAGGTTGGAGCTAGAGCTACCAATCTCTACCATGGATGGATGGCATTGGAAGGTAGCACCCGTTGGCAAGCGGAGATTCCGTTCCCGTGGCAGTTTCAGTCCTCTCCATGGATCTCATGCATCCTCATCTCATCTCTCGTAATCAGAGCACGTCTAGGAGGAGTATCTTTCATTGGGTGTGGTACCCAGCGGTTCACTCAGCGGTTCTTGCTTCGTGACAACAACTAGCTGATGGCATGTTTGGACCACCTAAGATCAGTTGTTACATTAAACTAAAAATTTCTCGGCTAAAATTTACTTCAATGGTGTTTGTTCCTCCCCGACTAAAAATTCCACTGATGTGTCATTAGGCGGCGGAAAACTGCGTATATAGGGGTATATATGGGCCAATATAATATGGATTCCTTGCAAAAAGATGCGCTATGTATCTCCCTACTGTATGTCTGTATGTATCTCCCTACTGTATTATGAGGATTTCATCATCTACGCTGTGGATTTGTTCCAAACGTGTCACCAGATTAAGAGATCCCACATGTAGCTCTTGTGTGAGCTTGACTTTCGAAAAGCCACCGTATCCTGGAATCGAAAATATTCCTATTCCCGGCGGATCGGAGGAAGCATGTACAGTAGTCTTCAGAATATCAGAATATGGGTTCAGACCTCATCAGTTTTCCTAAACGACAACTCAAACCGTACCAAACCACAAACAAAAAGAAAAGAAAAAGAAAATTACTGCAAATTAAAGGTGATCCTCTCGGTCCGTCTCAGTCCCGCGGTTACATGCAAATTAATAAGCAGCAGGCCCAACTCGCATCTGCTAATGCTAACCTATATGCATTAGCATGTGATGGCATCGATCGATCGATATTATGGATATATAATGCACATGCATGACAGCATGAAGTTCTTGAAACAGAAGCTGCCGTTAGCTTTGCTCACGTACAGCGCGTGTTAGCAGCGGACGCGGCCAGCAATGGCAATGCCATGCACTCTCACATGCAAACTCCTACGTGGCAGCCGCAGCACACAAGCTAAGCACTAGCAGCAGTGCTCTTTTCCTCAAAGTTACCAACTTTCCCTCATCCATCCAAGAGATGCCCCCGCCGCAGGGCAGCTTTTTTTACCATCCCCTACTCAACTCAAAGGCAGCACCAGATACCATATGCTTAAACAGCGCATGCACACAGATGTGTTAGTGCTACTATATTTTACTGCGTTGCATTTTGCAATGCTCATTTGCTTGATTTTGGTGATTTTGTTTTTGGATTTTGGAGGAGGATGTTTTTGGTCAATCAAACCAATAAGGAACACTGTCCTTCGAAAATGGAGGCCCTACTCACTTCCTCCTTGGCTCACACGTAAGACCATCTGCGAGGGAGCTTCTTAATGGGCCAGGCCCACTAGGCTCCTCGTTGGAAGATACACAGACATATGGGCCGCTTACTTTGAAAGCCCCCCTATCTTTGTGTCGTGGACCGGACGTTATGGGAGAATCAACATTATTATAGCAAAAACTCAGCACTACCACGACGAATACACAAAATAGCACATCATGGATCAAACAAACGACCAGTCAGTCACGCCATTGCGACCTTATTTGGCACGGCTTGACCGACTTATTCACACTTCAAACAAATGGCATGCTTCACAAGAAGTTTGTATGCTACTTCCTCCATAATAGAAAATTTGATGGTTCATGATAAAAAAAATGTCTTAAAAAGCTCGACGTGTTAGCTCTTAAATAATATTACATTGAACCCGTATCAGTGTGAGTTTGCGGCCTATATGTTTCCCCTTTTAATTAATAACGGCGCAATCCTTAATTAGCATGGACATTTTATTTTACTGTGCTCATTATCTTGCTTTTAGTGATTTTGGCACTGTTCGCTTGAACTTATCAGCCGTTCTGTTTCAGCGAAATAACAATATTTTTCTCTCACAATAAATCAACATCAACCGTTTTTCCAGCCAACCGAACAGGGCCTTTCTTTTTGAGGAGGGATGCTTCAATCAAATCAAATAATACTAAAAATCCTTCTAAAATGGAGACACCTGACACTACTCACTTTCTCCTGGGCTCACACGTAAACCCATCTGTGAGGCAGCTTCTTAATGTTAACAGTAATGCTGCGGTGCGGGTGTTCGGACGGATAGACGCCGCGTCCAAAAAAAATCTCCCACTCCGCCTCGCGCGCTCGCCACAAGCTCCGCTCCCCCATCCGCCACCGCCAGCGGCGACCACCTTCACTTCCTCCGCCGCGGGCCCCTCCCCGCCTCCGCTGCTAGAGTCGCGCCTCCCGCCCACCCCTGTGGCCTAGCCCTCATCGTTAGCGCCGGCGCTGACGTCCTCCTCGTCACCTCCTCCCGTGGCTAGGAGACAACGAGGGCATCGCGACCATGCCATACTTTGCGCCCGCCTCGAGGCTTCTCGCGCCCCAGTGCCCCAGCGAGAGTAGCTCGCGGCGGCCAAGTCCGTGGTGCTCTTCGCGCCGCCGCCTCCTAGCCCGATCTTCCCATTGAGGCGGATATTGAGTTCCTCAACGCGGCTGTCCACTAGAATGTTACGTCTAACATGTTGCAAGCGTATCTTTAAAGTGTTTCAAATATTTCAGAGATATGTTGCAAGTGTCTCATATGGATGTTGGAAAAGTAGATCGAGATGTTGCATATGTTGCAATTGCTATACACGTATGTTGCAAACGTCTATTCCAAATGTTTCATATATTTTTTTTGGACATAAGTTGCAAGTGTATTTGTCTGGATGTTGCATATGTTTCACACATATGTTGCAACTATTTCATCCGGATGTTGCATATGCTTGCAATGATTTTCAAGTGCGTGTTTCAGACGTATGTTGCAAGTGTTTCATCTATTTCGGACGTACATTGCAAGTGTTTCATCTGGACGTTGTCAAAGTAGATCTTATGTTGCACATGATGCAATGCGCGTGAGAAGTGGAGGGGGCGCGAGCGGTCCTCGCGCGTGGTCTGGCGGCGCGGGCCTGTGTGGGCGCGCAAAACACAGGCGCGGACGGAGGCGTGCTAGCGCTGGCGCTGGCACGAGCGTAGCGCGGGCGTGCGCGGGCATCCGTCCGAACACTCGGCGCTTATACTACCACAATATTAATGGGTCATAACTATTAGGCTCCTCGTTGGAAGTGGAAGAGATACACAGACAATTGGGCTCTGAAAACAAAAAGGAAAAGCCCCCTTCTCAAGCTGGATCTTTGGCCTTATTTAGATTGGGGTTAGGAATCAATATTTGACACTGTAGCACTTTTGTTTGTATTTGACAATTATTGTCCAATCATGGCCTAACTAGGCTCAAAAGATTCGTATCGTAATTTACAATCAAACTGTGTAATTAGTTATTTTTTTTTATCTACATTTAATACTCCATGCATGTGTCAAAGATTTGATGTGATAGAGAAAGAGTGAAAAAACTTACAATCTAAACCAGGCCTTTGTGTTGTTACTTGTTATCTTGGACCGGACGTTACGGGAGATTGAACATCAGCACTACCCCAAAGAATACACACAAAACAGCACGTCATAGGTGATGGGTCAAACAAACGACCAGTCAGTCACGCCAATACTACCTTATTTGGCACGGCTTGACCGACTTAGACTTCAAAGGGAAATGTATCAAACAAATCACATGACATACAGTTTGTATGCCACTTCCTCCCTGCTAGAAAATGATGTTTTACGATTTAAAAAAAATGTCTCCAATACAAAAACTTGTTGTATTTAGCGCATATAAATAATCTGCCTGTTCGCTTGTTGGTTTCAGTCAGGGCTTATCAGTCATAGTACAGTGTTTTTCTCTCACAATAAATCAGCCGTACAAACCAGCACAAGCGGCTTATCAAACCAGCGAACAGGCTGAATAGGTCGGACCCACATCAGCATGAGGTTTCGGCCTATATGCCTTATTCATGCATTCCTTTTAACAGTGGCTTATATTCCTTAATTAGCATGCATATTCCTTAATTAGTATAGATCATCTTTATTGAAGTCATGTTTGATCTCCTAAGAAAAATGAGGTTGCGATGAAAAAATTAGAATGGGATAGATCCTAGAATCCAACTATCCATCCAAAACCTTTTTTGGCCCCTTTGGAACCCAAAATTTTCTTAGAAATCATGTAGGAAAATTATCTAGAAATCAGTTCAATTTCACAAGAAAAATACATGCCAGAAATTTCTCCCGTGTTCTAAAGGGGGCCTTACGCCGTGTTTAGTTTGGGAAAGTTTGGAATTTGGGCTACTGTAGCACTTTCATTTTTATTTGGCAATTAGTGTTCAATCATGTACTAATTAGGCTCAAAACGTTCGTCTCGCAATTTCCAACCAAACTGTGCAATTAGTTTTTTTTTCGTCTACATTTAATACTCCCTGCATGTATCGCAAGATTCGATATGATGGCTACTGTAGTACTTTTTAGGAATTTAGGATAGAAACTAAACACGCGCTTAGTTGAATATTTTCATTTTCACTATGCAAAGTCAATAATCTTTATGAGAATGCAGTCCAAACAAGTCTTGTTTCTTTCATCTAGATTCACGTATGAGAATGAGAAAAAAGAATACATATAAGTAATTATCGTTGGGCACTAATCAATAAGTTCTACCAGTAAAACTCATCAAACATCTAAAGTCGCATGCAAGCCTTGAATGAAGGGCGAAAAATTTGTTGAGGTCTTGTTTGGATACGTATGTATTCGTCTCTATATGTGTTGAAGTGGATTGGAGTGGAATTAAACTAAATTACATTCAATTTCACTCCAACATATATGGATTGAGATTGATCCATGTGTATCAGACAAGGATCGATCGCAGCACGTACGCACATATAAACGCACCGACTTTTAGCCAGATGGAAATAATTTATTTAAATTCAAATCGCAAAGGTCGATCGAGCGGATCGGAGAGGTAGGGGCGGTAGTTTGTACCTGCAGGCAGTATCTCCGACTTCATCCCGATCGAGACTAACCACACAGCTTCGTGAATATAATATAGGCGCCGTTCGGCTGGTTGAAAGCAGGAATTCACTCTTCACTGCTGAAAATCGCTGTTTACGTTCTTCCAAATTTCTCCAGATTTATTTCAAATTCCCCCAGCGAACAGGGCTAAAATCCATGTCGAGAGGTAGCTGATGATCTGCACGAGCAAACGATGATGATCGTTGATCGGACGTCGTACCAGTGACGATACGAGGAACCGGCTGGCTCAACCTGGACGGTGACGGACGGCGGCGCAAGAGGCTGCCGGTGCGAGCACGCAGGTAGGATCGGACGGAGTAGCTAGGACGAAGGGAAGGAGCCGCGCCACGGCCACACCCTATCCTCGTGACCTCCATCTCTCTGCCGCCACTAATAAGCTGCCACTGCTAGTGCTAGTTGCCGCGTGCATGCATGCCGCGGCGCGACTCGCGTGAGCCCCGGCGGTTTATGTGCCGGCCAGCCGGGCGGCCGGGCGGGCGCCTGCAGTGCAGTGTGCAGTGTGTAGTGCAAGGAGGGAGCGTACCGTATGCGGTGTGTTGTGTGCTGCAGCAAGCTAAGCAGGCACACGGGAACAGCGTTCTCGCGGCCCTTTTCATTCTCGTATGCGCTGTGTTGTGTGCTACAGCTGCTATTCCGTACGTACGTTACAGTTCCAACTTCCAACCTGGAACTGTAAGGATGGACTGCATGCAGCTTTGGATTCTGCCTCTCCGCGAAACAACTGGCCGGGGCCGGCCACCCTCGACTTCTGCTTCTGCCAGTGGCGGATCTAGAAAATACATTTGAGGGGGCTGGGAATTCATCTTCAACTCAAAACTCATCTTCAACCTCCGTCGGAAGCACTCCAACACCTTCTTCCCTGTTGTTAATGGCTGAAAAATTCATGGGAGGACTAAGGGGGGCTCCAATGGAGCTGCCAGGGTAGGGGGGGGCTTGAGCCCCGGCAGCCCCCCTGGTAGATCCGCCCCTGGCTTCTGCTACTGTTGTTGCTGTCGCTTGTTCATTCACTGTTCAGGAGAAGAAGCATCTTCCTTCACATGTGCAGCATGCATCTTCCATCGTCGTGGCGTTATCAGCAGGGTTCAAAATTTCAGCCGGATCGGATAAAATCTAATCTTGTACCATTCTCTTTTTGTTTTTTGTTTTTTTTTTTGGAAATTTGAGCACTATAAAATCCATTTTTTTTAAAATTTTCTTCGTCTGAAATTTGGGAAGTGAATTTTCCAAATCCATGAAACTTTAACCGTGGTCGGTAAAAACATGTACACCAAATTTTAGAACCCTGGTGGTTACCAGGGTCTCCTCCTACATGTCTCGTCAAAGAAACGAGCTTTACAAATCACATAGCCTACCTATTGCTGGCTTCCTGCTGATGATAACCAACAAGTCCGACGTCACGCTGGCTTGTTTGGATCGGAGGAATTTCATAGAAATTTCAAAGAAATCCAATTTCTATGTTTTGTTTACATCACATGGTGTTTGGAATGGAGGAACGAAGTTTTCCTTCTCTATGAAAAGGCTTGCTTTCCTTCATGAAGGGGGTGTTTGGAACAAAGGATTTTTGAAGGAAAATTGTAGGAATCTAAAAATAAAGGAAAGGAACTAAACTGGACCGTTTGGAACACAGGAAAGTATCAATTCCTTTCCTCTGTTTCACTGTAGCTGGATGCACATTTCACAGGAAATAAAACATTTAGGGCTCCTTAGGAACGCAGGATTGGAGAAACACATGAATAGGAGAAACGTAGGGATAGGATAGGATTGCAGGTGAAAAACAGATGATAGGAATAGAAATGATTGTTTGGAACATAGGAAAGAAAGAATATATGCTTCTAATAGTAATCTAATTTCTTAGTTATATAGTCACCAGCATTATACCTTTTTTTATTCTTGCTACCGACTGTTGCCCGTCTTTGGTACGAGTAACAAGGAGAGTTGCCTCGGTCTTCGCACAAAAAAGAGGTATGATTGGATGTTAAGTTTCCTCCGTTTTCATGGTGTTGGCACAATATTCTTATGGATTTCATCTGCTTCATTCCAGTGAACCAAAGGCATCAACAGTGCCCGTTCCAAATAAATCCTTAATCCTATGAAATTCCTATGCTTCACCCATGAACCAAAGGGGGAATACTTAATCCTTAATCCCTTGGTTTCCTTTCCTTTGCGTATGTCGGATGCAGTCCTCGTGAAGAAGACAGGGGTGAACACCAAGCCTAATACTCATCACGATAATCTTCAATCCAATCTTGATCTGTTACCCATCCGAGATTTTTCCAATATAAAAGATAAAGCAAGGCATAAGTACATGTCGTACTTAACAAGATAACTAAGGGTTCATGAGGCTCAAATAGCTGACACTGGTTGAACTGCAAGTAGCTTTTATGTGTATGATCAAGTTTAGCATTTATTAGCAACAAGGTAGTACCATAATTCCCATAACACATGATCATTATACTAAGACAACAATTAGCTTAAGGACAACTTAGTTAATCACAATTAAACAAGAGCTCATTTATGGTGTAAGAATCCCTTGGCCGCTCGTGACCGTGAGCACGGCTAGTATACTAGTTTATTAACTCTGTGCAGAGGTATACACTTTCACTGTGAGTCATGGTTTTACAAGTGCATGGGTTAATTACGTCCAGACACCGAAAACCACATAAAGCTACTCAGAAGTTCGTCTAACTGGGAAGGGCCGCAGGGTCATCGGATATAGGAACCCCCCTTCAAAAAAAAATAAAATGCCGCTTCCATAGCAAG
Source organism: Miscanthus lutarioriparius (assembly GCA_904845875.1). Taxonomy (NCBI): domain Eukaryota; kingdom Viridiplantae; phylum Streptophyta; class Magnoliopsida; order Poales; family Poaceae; genus Miscanthus; species Miscanthus lutarioriparius. The sequence goes on from CAJGYO010000239.1 coordinate 180,193, forward strand.
GCACAACAGGACAGAGGCTGTCCTATACCCGACTCACAGTATCCTCTAAGCCAGCTAGAAGAGGTCTCCCAAGCAACTAAAGCCAGAGCCATGTAGCCCTCACAGCTGTACTATAAGTCCCGGATGATCACTTACAAACAAGTCCTTGAGGAGAGGGAATTAAACCCTCCTGTCATTGCTAACAAGTCATCTTAAATTGTTTAAAGCTCAATTATCAGTCAAGTATCAAGATCATGGTTATTGTTTAGTGCTAGCATAACACTACCCCAAATGCATAAATCTAGGTTTCAAGGTATTCAAGATCGAATTCTAGGATTTCCTACATAGGATAACAAAGTGGACACATGCAAATGAATTTTAGTGCATCTCATGAATAGGACAACAAGGAAGGTCCTTAGCTATACTTGCCTTGATCAAAGGGCTCCTGAAGATCCTGCTGGTCTTGCTGGTCGTAGATGAACTCTTGATCACCAACGAAAACCTCACCGTCTATACTCGATCAACAACACCAAGCAGCAACATACAATCATCCGAGCAATCATACATGAGGCAAACAAATAGACTTAATTAGAACAGTACACCAACAGAGACAAACAATTTTGAAAAGTTTATAAAACTATTCTACATGTTGCTATGATCACACAGACACGAAGATCACGAAAAATGGAGCTATAACGAGGAAGTTATGATTAAAGCAAGTTTTCCTATTAAAGAATAGATTAAATATAAACTTGAATTTTAAAGTTAAAAAACATGATGGAAAATTATATGAATAGATAGATCTCGAAAAGATGAATATAACGCAACTTGAACGGATCAATTTGGAGTTAAAACGAACAAGTTATGAGCAATTAAAGGCAGTGGCAAAACTGTAATTAATTGGAATTTCTATTTGAATCTGCAAACTGGAAAATACGTTTTCAAAATGAGAACACGTATTCCCTGGAATATGCTTTGGACTGCGGGTTCTATTATTAAAAACCGCAGGGGCTCTTTAGCAAAAGTGCCACGCGAAGGGGTATCTTCTATTATGGATCATCCGATCCAGATCGGATGGCTGAGATCAGATCCAAGGGGAAAAGAGAGAGCTGGCCAGCCGGCACAGTACTCCGGCGCGGTGGCGGCCATTACCGGCGGTGGGGAGCTCGCCGACGTAATCAGCTTGGGCGATTTCGTGCACCAAACTCGATAGGACCGGTGCCAAATGAAAGAGGGGATCGAGACGACCTTACCTAGCTAGAAGATGGAGGTCGAGGCGGATCGTGGACGGCGTATAGCTCGGCGCAGCGGCGTCTAGGGTTTTGGTGGTGCGGGTGCTCGAGACGAGGGCGATTGCGCTCGGTTTTTGGAGGAGAATGACGCGGGCGTGCTTGCTCTCGTGATTTATAGGGACGAAAGCGTCCGGAGCACGCCAAGGCGGCGTAGCATGCGCGGACTCAATGGCGGCGTGTTTGGCTCGGACTCGGGCGGGAGGAAGACGATGACTGACAGGCGAGCCATCCTCGTTACTAGGGATGAAAACGGATCGGATACGAACGGATATCACTCATATTATATTTGTTTTCATATTTCTGTTCGGATTCGGATTCGGACACGGATAGCGTTCGGATACATATACGAATACGGATTGACTCGGTTACGGATACGAATAATGAGTATCGAATACGATATGAATCGGATTTGGAGAAGGTCGGATACGAATATCTATTCGGATATTGAGTAAAAAAAGATATATATATATATATCATACGTATGCATAAACCATTACACCACTCTATGAGTCCATAATCCATCTAGATTAAGCCGAAAGACTAAAGAGTAAAGCAACAAATAAGATAAAGATCTGAGATACATCATACATCAAACATCATATAAGCACCAATCTTGCGGCATGATGAGTAGAAATAGCCAAGCACATTGCTTCATGGGTCTCATGGAGTCATGGTCATGGATTCAAGATCTACAATCCTTATATAGGCCATTTTTTCATTTTGAGAAAGTTTGAACAAAATGTAGTTCAAATTTCACAAGTGTGTGACATAGTTTTAGAAAGTCTGTATGAGATTTAAGAATTTATGACTAGTGTTTGATAAAACTTTCTCAAATGGGAAAATGAGCTATGTAACAATTGTATATCTTGCTGAGATGATCAAACTTGATATTCAGAGTTTTTTCATCTGAGGTCATTTAGTGTCTCATTTGAGCAAGTTTGACCAAGTCAAATTTGGTCAAATGAAAAAACAACACTTTGACTCTAGTATTATGAACTCTAAATGACTTCAAATTGAAAAGTTTTGAATACCAAGTTTGTTCAACTCATCAAGATCTACAATTCTTGTTTTGGTCAACTTTCCATTTGAGATAGCTTGGACGGTTCAAATTTGTGATTTTTAAATTTTGATGCTTACAAACTAGTTTTCGGAACCCTAGATTGTCTCAAATTGAAAAGTTTTGAATACCAAGTTTGTTCAGCTCATCAAGATCTACAATCCTTATATAGGCTATTTTTTCATTTGAGAAAGTTTAAATAAAATGTAGTTCAAATTTCACAAGTGTGTGACATAGTTTTAGAAAGTCTATATGAGATTCAAGAATTTGTGACTAGTGTTTGATAAAACTTTCTCAAATGGGAAAATGAGCTATGTAACAATTGTATATCTTGCTGAGATGATCAAACTTGGTATTCATAGTTTTTTCATCTGAGGTCATTTAGTGTCTCATTTGAGCAAGTTTGACCAAGTCAAATTTGGTTAAATGAAAAAACAACACTTTGACTCTAGTATTATGAACTCTAAATGAGTTCAAATTGAAAAGTTTTGAATACCAAGTTTGTTCAACTCATCAAGATCTACAATTTTTGTTTTGGTCAACTTTCCATTTGAGATAGTTTGGACGGTTCAAATTTCTGATTTTTAAATTTTGACGTTTACAAACTAGTTTTCGGAACCCTAGATTGTCTCAAATTGAAAAGTTTTGAATACCAAGTTTGTTCAGCTCATCAAGATCTACAATCCTTATATAGGCTATTTTTTCATTTGAGAAAGTTTGAATAAAATGTAGTTCAAATTTCACAAGTGTGTGACATAGTTTCAGAAAGTCTATATGAGATTCAAGAATTTGTGACTAGTGTTTGATAAAACTTTCTCAAATGGAAAAATGAGCTATGTAACAACTGTATATCTTGCTGAGATGATCAAACTTGGTATTCAGAGTTTTTTCATCTGAGGTCATTTAGTGTCTCATTTGAGCAAGTTTGACCAAATCAAATTTGGTTAAATGAAAAAACAACACTTTGACTCTAGTATTATGAACTCTAAATGATTTCAAATTGAAAAGTTTTGAATACTAAGTTTGTTCAACTCATCAAGATCTATAATTTTTGTTTTGGTCAACTTTCCATTTAAGATAGTTTGGATGGTTCAAATTTGTGATTTTTAAATTTCGACGTTTACAAACTAGTTTTCGGAACCCTAGATTGTCTCAAATTGAAAAGTTTTGAATACCAAATTTGTTCATCTCATCAAGATATACAATCCTTATATAGGCCATTTTTCATTTGAGAAAGTTTGAACAAAATATAGTTCAAATTTCATAAGTGTGTGACATAGTTTCAGAAAGTCTATATGAGATTCAAGAATTTATGACTAGTGTTTGATAAAACTTTCTCAAATGAGAAAATGAGCTATGTAACAATTGTAGATCTTACTGAGATGATCAAACTTGGTATTCAGAGTTTTTTCATCTGAGGTCATTTAGTGTCTCATTTGAGCAAGTTTGACCAAGTCAAATTTGGTTAAATGAAAAAACAACACTTTGACTCTAGTATTATGAACTCTAAATGACTTCAAATTGAAAAGTTTTGAATACCAAATTTGTTTAACTCATCAAGATCTACAATTGTTGTTTTGGTCAACTTTCCATTTAAGATAGTTTGGATGGTTCAAATTTGTGATTTTTAAATTTTGAATAAATATCCGGATAATATCCGTTTTTAAATATCCGGATATATCCGATACTTATCCGGATTATCCGATATCCGCCGGATATCGATGATATTACATCCGTATTTGATATCCGCCTAAGATATCCGTTTTAGTATCCGTATCCGAAAAAAAACCCGGATATCCGAGTAACTATCCAGATAAGTGTTCATATTTGTTCGGTCGAACGGACGGTCGAATAAATATCCGTACCGTTTTCATCCATACCCACATTCCAGCTACGGCAAGTGAAGTTACATGCTGCTATTATTTTTTTTGCCCTTTGCTCCCACCAAAGATTCCTATAGTTCTAATTCCTATGGTCCAAACGCCACCTTGTATATGTTTCCTGCGTTTTTCATATCCTATATTTTGTCATCTCATCTCCATCCTATTCATGTGTTTTTTTCCTTTTCCTGCGTTTTTAATTTCTCCGTTCCAAACAAGCACTACTACATAAATCTGATGTGGCAGAACCGTCCGAATTAGCACACTTCCGGGGGCGCTCGTCTTTCACCAGACACTAAGCACCCCGAAAGCAAGCTATATCGGACGGATTCCGTCGAGCACACCCCAAGGGAGAACTCGAACAATCCACGTTTTTCCTCCAGGATCCAATAATGAGAACAAATTTACAATACTTAGTCTATTTCATACAACAAGAGTTCTTAGAAATACATTATTACAATACTAAGTTCAGAGTACGGAATTTAAACAACGGAATTACAATAAACATCTAACGGTAGAATACAAGGATTCGTCTGTGCCCACCAGAAAAATTCTCCACACAACAGCTACTCCTCAAGCTGCACCGGCAATAGGGGTAAATAAACCCTGAGTACACAATGTACTCGCAAGACTTACCCGACTAGTGATAATAATTTTCTGACTCCAAAGAATATGATAGGCTTTATGGTTTGCTGGGTTTCCTTTTTACGAAAAGCAGTACTAGTAGTGAATCCTTACGTATGTTTCTTATTAGCAGTCATGATTAGTTTATTATCTAACCATTCTATATAAGCATATATTCTACTTTCAAGCAAGAGTTGAGCAAACAGATCCATTTTACCCTCTTTCGTCTTCCAGTTCTTACTACGGTGCTAGACTATAGACAAGCCGTACTGGATTGCCCGGCGATTCACGAATCAATGTGCCCAGCTGGGTACCTCGAAACACACGCCCCGCTTGTACCCCAGGCACAAGCAGGACCAACCCACCACTCTCCTGTCAAGGGGTCCAGGTCTCCGTCCAAACTTAGACTCCAAGCCCCCACACCTGAGTCCCGGACTCAGTGTGGTGTTTAGACCTCCATCATCCCCGCCTCCAATCAGTCGGTCCGGAAAGAGCCAAAACCCAAGTCAAGAGAGCAGCGAGCCTTCCCCGTTCTCATAAACAAGTATGTGCTTAGGATAAAAAGTATGTGACTTGCCTAGAACCCAATGCAACGGCCGGTTCTTAACCGATACGGACATGGAAAATGGTGTAACCAATCTATGCTTCATTGGCCATGGGACACAACCTCTTACACCCACCGATTCCCGTACCATATCCCTGTCCGGTCTCCATTTTTCCTTTCGCTATTTTATCATGAGAGTGATAATAATAATCACCTATTGTGAGTAACGGCAGGTTACTCACGCTACCGAAAAAACCTAAGCATAGCAGTTACTCGACCTAAGCTAGTAGGACTCATATGTACATATATTTATGCATGTAGTTTCAATATAACTCCTGCAACATAAATGCATATCATATATATATATTTCTAGTGTTTATTCAAAATAAGGGTTATGCACCGGGGCTTGCCTTAGGCAGGCGGGATGTCGCAAAGTCAGTCACTGGTGGCTCCGGGGCTCCCTCCTGTACGAGAATCTCCTCCTCGTACTCTTCAATTACCTCCTCGTACTCCTGCTCACCCGCGGTCACGAACTCCACTAGCTCGTTCCCTACATGCATGAAATGATGATGCAATGCTTTGTATTACGGCAACAACAACTCTTAAAATACACTACATCTATCAAACTGTTAAGCTAACTCTAATGGCTAAGATGCCAAGCTACCCATTCTTTCCACTAAACAAGTACGAAACATTCAAGTATTATCTTAGCAACCAAAATACATTTCTTAATTTATTTACGATTTCATATATACTAAAATAAGGAGTACTTAGCTACCCTAATTATCAACCTATTCTAAGGCTACAAAAATTATAGTGAGTACATAATAATACAATGAAACCTACTGTAAAAATTTTATGGTCAAAGCTATTACCAATTTGTCATAAAAATTCCTACAAATATTAATCTAAATAATACTAAACTTTCCTAAATAAATTAATGGACCTAACATTCTCACTGATAAATGTGAACTAACTACATCAACAGATAGGTCATATTTTTATGAACCTAACAAATTTTGTTTCACTATTTTTTGACAACTACAGAATTTACTATAATTTATCAAAGTTCAGCTCAGAATCTAAATTAGAAAAATACTAATTAATTCTTTTCAGAAAAAGAAAAGGGCAAAAGAGCCCAGTGCGGCCCAACACGGCTCGGCCCACGCGTGAAAGCGGCCCGCGGCCAAGGAGCCCGCTCACTCTGGTACTTTTGTGAAAACGCCCCCACTCCATCAGCTATTCACGCGACTACTATGCGGCCTATTCCTACAGTCGGCACTTAAGCAAAATAGCCCTCGCAACAACTCATCCTTACAACGGCCAGGTCCTCGGCCGTCCCTGCGCGCATCGGCACGATGGACGGTGACACAAGGCGGTGTGCCGACCACCAGGGACCCTCGCTGACCCCCCCAACCAGCTGAAACCACCTATGACCCTAACGCTAACTCAGCGCGGTGATACGAAGCCACGGGGGAAACCGGAGCGAGCTGCCACCGCGCACGACCACCCACGACGGCAGCGTAGCCACCTCGACAAGCTACAGTAGTAATAGGCCGGTAGAGGTGGTGGCTAAGCACCAATGACGCACCATGAGTCTGCCCGAAGTGATGGTTGGGGCAGAGGGCAGCTGAGGGAAGCCAGCCACGTGCAGCCGAGCTTGGTGGCGGCGCACCGCGATGACACGGACATGTCAGCGACGAAGACGAGCCAGTAGCTACTGCGCTGGGGTGCGCGGGGCGAAGGAAAGATCTAGGCGAAAGTAGTGGTATAGCGAATTGGACAGTGAGCGAATGACGAGCGAGCTGTCTGCGCCCACGGCCTAGCTGAAAGGTCCTAATGGCTAGAGGAGGGGGTGAATAGCCTAATAAAATTTCTTCAACAACACTTAACAAAAGGATTAGACAATTATGAGGCGAAGCGAGTTTTGCGCTAGCCTACCAAAATGCAAGCCACCTACCACAATTCTAGTTTAGATGGAGTATATCCACACAATAGCTATATCACTACACTAAGTTAGTGTGCTCTCAAAGGCTAACTAAAGAGCCACACTAACCAAACTAACAAGCTCTCACAACTAGTTACACTAAAGAGCTTGACAACTAGTTTGCGATAGTGTAAAGAGTAGGCAAGAAGGTTATACCGCCGTTTAGATATATGAACCAATCAATCACAAGTGTGGATAACAATGAAGACCAATCACCTCGGAATCAATGATGAACACAATGATTTTTTACCGAGGTTCACTTGCTTGCCGGTAAGCTAGTCCTCGTTGTGGCGATTCACTCACTTGGAGGTTCACGCGCTAATTGGCTTCACACGCCAAACCCTCAATAGGGTGCCGCACAACCAACACAAGATGAGGATCACACAAGCCACAAGCAATCCACTAGAGTACCTTTTGGCGCTCCACCGGGGAAAGGTCAAGAACCCCTCACAATCACCACGATCGGAGCCGGAGACAATCACCACCCTCCGCTCAACGATCCTCGCTGCTCCAAGCCGTCTAGGTGGCGGCAACCACCAAGAGTAACAAGCGAATCCCGCAGTGAAACACGAACACCAAGTGCCTCTAGATGCAAACACTCAAGCAATGCACTTGGATTCTCTTCCAATCTCACAAAGATGTTTATTCTATGATGGAAATGAGTGGGAGGGCTTTGGCTAAGCTCACAAGGTTGCTATGTCAATGCAAATGGCCAAGCGTATGAGCTTGAGCCGGCCATGGGGCTTAAATAGAAGCCCCCATGAAATAGAGCCGTTGTACCCCTTCACTGGGTCAAACACGGGGTGACCGGACGCTCCGGTCAGTTGACCGGACGCTGAGCCCCTAGCGTCCGGTCGCTCGCTGTTAGCCACGTGTACCGATTTCAACGGTCATCTGCCTTGACTGGACGCTCCGGTAAAACTGACCGGACGCTGAAGCCCCAGCGTCCGGTCGTTTCCAGTAAGCTCCCCGAGGCGTATTTCTTTGACCGGACGCGTCCGGTCCACCTTGACCGGACACAGATAAGCGTCCGGTGCAATACCCTCGGCACTGCGCAGACCCGTCAGTTTGACCGGACACACGCAGCCAGGGTCCGGTGCTTTCAGACCCAGCGTCCGGTCAGAAGACCGACGCCAGTGTCTACGCGATCAACTCGTTTTCACTTCTAACTTCTTTACCCTTGCTCCAATGTGCCAACCACAAGAATTTGCATCCGGCGCAATAGAAAAAGGCATTCCATTTTTCCCGAAAGCGCTGAACCCATCTCAACCCTACAAACACCACCTCCTTTGTAAATGTGCCAACACCACCAAGTGTATCACCTTGTGCACAAGTGTTAGCATATTTTCACAAACATTTTCAAGGGGTTTAGCACTCCACTAGATCCTAAATGCATATGCAATGAGTTAGAGCATCTAGTGGCACTTTGATGACCGTATTTCGATACGAGTTTCACCCCTCTTAATAGTACGGCTATCAATCCTAAATGTGATCACACTCTCTAAATGTCTTGATCACCAAAACAAAATAACTCTTACAAATTATACCTTTGCCTTGAGCTTTTTATTTTTCTCTTTCTTCTTTCCAAGTCGAAGCGCTTGATCATCACCATGCCATCATCTTTATCATGCTATGATCTTCATTTGCTTCACCACTTGGAGTGTGCTACCTATCTCATGATCACTTGATAAACTAGGTTAGCACTTAGGGTTTCATCAATTCACCAAAACCAAACTAGAGCTTTCACCAGCGTGGCCTTAATGGCTCGTCGAGGCGAAAACGCCAAAATTGGCGCCCGGCCGGTCGTCCTCAAGACTGTGGGTGGCTCGGGCGGTGAGAGGACAAGAGAGCGTAGGTGCAGGCGTGCGGAATTAATGAGAGGCGCCTCTCGCGTCCAGGCGTTGTCGTGGCGCAGTGGCGGCAGGAGAAAAGGTAGGGAAATACGGGCGGACAGGAGGCAGGGGGGACTCGGTCCAGATTCAGCCCAAGCGTGCCTGGTTGGACACGGTTGGCGCGACCGGTGCAGCCTGCGGTTAGGCACTAGCCGATAGACACACACATGCGACCGGCATGGCCCGCGCGCCGTAGTGCCATCAATGGCGTGGCGACGGCGTGCACGACCATGTGCGGCGGCATCAACACGGCCAGAGACACACATAGCGTTGCAGAAGACGCGCGGCAAGCAGCGATAGCCACTGGCGTGACGTGAGACACCGGCAAGCGGCAGCTGACAATGAGATGGGACGCCCACGTGTCGAGCAGCGACGACGGCGTGGCACCGGGCCCGCGTGGCGGCAGCAGACGCGCGCCTGAGCCAACCCGCCCGGTGGTTTAACCGAAGGCGGAGAGAGGGCGTGGCTTGCTGGGCGCGCCGAGGCGGCGACGACGTCGTGTCCTAGAGACGCGGTGACCGCGCCCATGCGAGGAAACAGGTCGAGAACGTGTTGTGCAAGGTTTTTAAAGCATTCGACAAATCTAAACCGTTGATCCAATCCCCAAACCACCTCTGCTATGCCTTAGAGGATATATTAGGCTACTTAAACAGGCCATGACACTACTATACTTCTTAACTATTTTTTTACAAAAATTGATGAACAAAGCAATGTCTACCATTTCCAAAGTTCAAGAAATTTTCTAAGTTATAATTGGATTTCTATTTCTAGTTGCATTTTCAAGCTATTGAAATCTGTACTTAACCCAATTATTTCCCTACACCAAGTATTTCACTGTCAACTACAATCCTTAGACTTTCAAATTTATTTAGGCCTCTCATGCATGTTCTATAGTGTTTTTGTTCAATAAAAATTCGCGAACATCCTTACTTAATAATTTCATAAGTCGCGAACAACCTTTCGTCTAAAGTTTTTACTGTTTGTTTAAATCATACTGCTTTACTTGTTCATATTATCACATGCAATAACATTTAAACATGATGCTTATGATATGTTTTAGTAAATGATTTATGGTGTCACACCGAGGGTGTTACATCTTAATGGTGACAGGCAAAAAGGGTTAATGGAGACGGGCATTGCAACCGCCTCCAATCAAAGGTCATGATTAATCGTGACTTTACAGAAGCGGTTCAAATGCCCGCATCGGTTAATCAAATTAAGAAAACAAAAAAAGAAAAAAGCCTAAAGCCCAGACCTAACCGGGCCTAGATTTGGGCCACCGCCGTGGGAGAAGGCCCCGTCCCACGCGCCGCCGTAGCCGGGGTTGCTCGATCCATCACCGGATCCGCCACTCTTCCCTCCGCCATTTTGGAGGTGGACGGGGTAGATCCACCACGCCTCGATACGCTGCCACTGTGACCCGATCCGCTCTAGCCGTGTCTCGATCCGTCGCCACCGTGACCCGATCCATCCCCGCCGCCGCGACACGATTTGCACCCGCTGTGACCGGATCCGCCGCCAAGGGGCCGCCGCGACCCGATCCATGCTCGGTGGTGGGGAAGAAGGGGGAGGGGCGTCGGATCCGCCAGTTGTGGAGGTGCTCTGGCTCGGCGGCGGTGGGGGAAGGCCAGATCTGCGCTCGGTGGTGCTGGATCCGCCGGTGCCGCCAGGATAGGGAGGGGGCTCCGCCGGGAGGAGAAGAGGATGGGGCACCACAGGGATGGGGAGGGGGCACCGTTGGGAGGGGAAGAGAGGGGCGCCGCTGGCAGGGGAGGGCGAGGGGTGGCTCGGGATAGGGAGGGGAGGGGAGGGAGTGCACATGAGAGCCCGTGCGCCTCTGCATGAGAGCGTCGTGCGCCCTGCGCCCTGTGAGAGACGAGAGAGAGAGAGTTAGGATGGTGTCGCCCCCAAACCCTAACTTAGCTATATATATATATATATATATATATATATATATATGGAACCCTGGTAACGAGCATTCTGGGCTTCTTTGAGCCGAGGCCTTTTTAGGAGGCGGGCCTTATAGTGTGCCCGCCTCCTAAAATCGATTTATGGAGGCGGGCACCTTGAGATGACCGCCTCTATAAATAAAAAAATGCTCGCCTCCATTAATCGCAGACATTAACCGTGGCGGTTGGATTTTATGACCGCCTCCGTTAATAAAAGGGCACCGTCTTGCAAAATCATTTATGTAGTAGTGATGCCTGAAATGGAGGAAATAAAACATCCACTCTAAGCTCTTGGAAAAATTTCCTACATGTGAATGGAGAGATGAGCAAGCCCTTGTGCACTAGAATAGAGGAATAAACACATTCTTTTGTTCCTGTGTTCCAAACCCCCATTCCAATGAAATTCTTGTGTTTTTTCAATCCTTTGTTTTCTACCTACACTCGTTTCCTATTCGTGTGTTTTCTTTTTTTCCTCTATTTTTATTCCTCCATTCCAAACAGGGCCGATGGTGTTGTGTGGGTAAGTTTGAAGAATCTAGATTTTTTTCGCCTTTTTCATTACAACAAAAAAACAAAAGGAGCTAATGGGGGGCCCGTGTACATTATCCAGCACACCAACTAGGCCGACAAGCATTACAAACTGGGCCTTTCTTCATTGCCCAGCCCATCCCAAGTACCACAAGAAACATAAGTTCGTTTGCGGGTGGGCCCAGTGACGTGGCTTGGTGGCGTGCGTGGCAAACCGGTGGAGCCGCTCCTCCTACTCCTCTCCTCCTCGCTATCCCCACCTCCTTATTCTCCTTTCCTCTCCATGAACTTTTAAATCACGCACACAAGCGATGCTAGAAAGTAATTAAGCTCTTGTTTAGTTCCTCCCATAAAGTTTAGTCCCTATTTCATCGGATGTTTGACACATGCATGGAGTATCAAATATAGATTAAAAAATAGCTAATTACACAGATTGCGACTAATTTGCAAGACGAATTTTTTAAGGCTAATTAGTACATGATTTGACAATGTGGTGCTGTCGACAAAAGATGCTCGATAGTTCACCGAGGGGGATTCCACGATGGTAGATTGATCGGTGGAGGTGCGCGTGATCAGGAACCGGATGGTGACACAAGACACAGAGACAGCGATTTAGACAGGTTCGGGCCGTCTAATCGACGTAATACCCTACGTCCTGTGTCTTTGGTGTATTGTATTGAATATGAGATGTATGGATCATGTCTGCTAGGGAACCCCTGCCTCTCCTTATATACTCTGAAGGGGTAGGGTTACAAGGAAAGTATCATATTTGGTACTATACAATATATTGTGGTGTACGTCGAGCAGCGCCGTGCATGCCTTGATCTTGTGGGCTGGGCCTACTCTGATGGTGCGGGCCATGTCTTATCTTGTGGATACCAGGGGCCATACCCCCATAGCTAGTCCCTGAGCCTGACAGTAGGTGACGTAATCATGTGGTGCCAGGGTCAGAAAGTAGAAGACCAGCCGAGCAGGCAGCCAGTCCCCGGGCGTAGCCTCGAGATGAGAAAAGCGCGCATTCACCGCAAGGTGAAGTGTGCCCACTTAGTCCCCAAGCCTGCTGAAAGATGAAGAATGAATCTTATAGCAGGGCCAAAGAAAAAGAAGTCTGAAAGCTTTGCCAACGTCATCCGACATGCGCATATCAAGACCCTAGACGTGCTGCCTAAGATCAGCACCCTGATCCAAACAGCATGGAGCAGCTTGATAGCACACCAATGAGACGTAGCAAGATCCGTCCACCAAGGGCGATGTCCGAGCGTCGAGGAGTCCCTGGCGTAGCTGGCGATGTCCGAGCAGCGAGGAGTTCTCAGTGGAGCTGGCGATGTCCGAGCACCGAGGAGTCCTCGGTGCAGCTGGCGACGTCCGAGCAGCGAGGAGTTCCTGGCGTAGCTGGCGAGGTCCGAGCACCGAGGAGTCCTCGGCGCAGCTGGCGATGTCCGAGCAGTGAGGAGTCCTCGGCGCAGCTGGCGACGTCTGAGCACCGAGTAGTCCGTAGCGCAGCTAGCGACGTCTGAGTAGCGATGAGTTCCCGGCGTAGCTGACAATGTCCGAGCACCGAGGAGTCCTCGGCGCAGCTGGCGATATCCGAGCACCGAGAAGCCCCCGGTGTAGCTGGCAATGTTCGAGCACCGAGGAGTCCCCGGCATAGCTAGCGATGTCCGAGCAGCGAGGAGTTCCTAGCGTAGCTGGTGATGTCCGAGCACCGAGGAGTCCCTGACATAGCTGGCGATGTTCGAGCATCGAGGAGTCCGCGGCGTAGCTGGCGATGTCCGTAAGGTGAAGTGGGGTGAAGTGTGCCCACTTAGTCCTCGAGCACGAAGAATCCGAGGGCCGAGGAGTAACCGACGTAGCTGGCGATAAAGCACGAGCGACGAACAGTCTGGTCAACTGGTCGGCGGTGAAGTGAGCATTGAGTAGAAACGACCGGCAAACAGTCCGATCAACTGGTTGGTGATGAAGTCGATGAACCTAGCGGTCCAACCAGTTGATCGGTGGAGAAGTCCGAGCACCAACTATCGACAAAAGATGATTGGCAGTCCACCGAGGGGTATCCCGTGATGGTAGATTGATCAGTGGAGGTGCGCATGATTAGGAACCGGATGGTGACACAAGACGCAAAGACAGTGATTTAGACAAGTTCAGGCCGTCTAATTGACGTAATACCCTACGTCATGTGTCTTTGGTGTATTGTATTGAATATGAGATGTATGTATCTGACCCCTGCCTCTCCTTATATACTCTGGAGGGGTAGGGTTACAAGGATAGTATCCTATTTGGTACTATACAATATCTTGCGGTGCACGCCGAGCAGTGCCGTGCACGCCTTGATCTTGTGGGTTGGGCCACCTCTGATGGTGCGGCTCATGTCTTATCTTGTGGATACCGGGGGCCATACCCCCATAGCTAGTCCCCGAGCCTAACAGTAGGTGATATAGTCACGTGGTGCCAGGGTCAGAAAGTAGAAGATCAGCCGAGCAGCAGTCAGTCCCCGGGCGTAGCCTCGAGATGAGAAAAGCGCACATTCACCGTAATGTGAAGTGTGCTCACTTAGTCCCCGAGCCTGCTAGAAGATAAAGAATGAATCTTGTAGCAGGGTCAAAGAAAAAGAAGTCTGAAAGCTTTGCCGACGTCATCCGACATGCGCGTATCAAGACCCCAGACGTGCTGCCCAAGATCAGCACCCTGATCCGAACAGCATGGAGCAGCTTGATAGCACACCGATGAGACGTACCAAGATCCGTCCACCAAGGGCGATGTCGGAGCACCGAGGAGTCCCCGGCGTAGCTGGCGATGTTCGAGCAGCGAGGAGTTCCCGGTGTAGCTGGCGATGTCTGAGCACCGAGGAGTCCTCGGCGTAGCTGGCGACATCCAAGCAGCGAGGAGTTCCCGGCGTAGCTGGTGAGGTCCGAGCACCGAGGAGTCCTCGGCGTAGCTGGCGATGTCCGAGCAGCGAGGAGTCCGCGGCATAGCTGGCGACGTTCGAGCACCGAGGAGTCCTCAACGCAGCTCGCGATGTCCGAGCAGCGAGGAGTTTCCAGCGTAGCTGGCGAGGTCCAAGCACTGAGGAGTCCTCGGCGCAGCTAGCGATGTCCGAGCATCGAGGAGTCCCCGGCGTAGCTGGCGACGTCCGAGCACTTAGGAGTCCCCGGCGTAGCTGGCGACGTCCGAGCAGTGAGTTCCCGGCGTAGCTGGCGACGTCCGAGCAGCGAGTTCCTCGCTTTCCGAATTGTCATCATGGCGGCGGTCGCGGTTGTCACGGCGGGTGGTCGGAGTAAGTAGTCCGGGCGATGTCGTCCTTATATTAGTGGTCGGCGATTCAGGCAGCTCGCGATCGGCGATGGTGTAGGAGCAGTAGGAGCAGCCTTTGCCGCTGCTGGAGTACTCGTCGTCGTCGGCTTGTATGGTGATCTAACTTGGACTTGTACGGAGTATCGATGCTATGCAAGAAACGGCGACATGTACATGTATACGCACTCCATTGATGCATGGCCCTGTATACCACATATATGCTTCCTTGATTGCGTGGTTCTGTAAGATAGTACGGTGGCTCTTATTTGCTTGCATGCCCATGAATCATGAGCCAGACTGAATCGTGGATCGTGTGGCAAACAGGCTAAGCATCACGATGGGATCAGATCCGATCAGCAAGGGTCGAGTTGCTTCGTACGCCGCCGCTAACGGGCCGCGTGTACGCCGTGATTTGTCTTGGATTAGGAGAGTCGGTCGGAGCAGATCGCCCTCATGTCGAAGTCGGGCTTGATCTAGACGCCTTGCTTGTCGACGATGCTGCCGAGGATTCGACAAGTGCGTCACGAGCGAGACGAGGCGGTTGCACTTGGGCCTGGTGCTTTGCAGGTTGAAGCGCGCAAGGAGCCGAATCGCCGCAGATGACGACGATGAAAGATTCACGTATGAAATCAAAAGTCGATCCCACCGAGAACGTGATGCTGATCTTGAAGTCCATCTGGTTCGCCACGGGATCAAGCGCACACCGCCTACCTGGCGCGCCAACTGTCAATAAAAGATGCTCGGCAGTCCTTTGAGTGGTATCTCACGAAGGTAGATTTGTCGGTGGAGGTGCGCGTAATCAGGAACCGGATGGTGACACAAGGCGCAGAGACAGCGATTTAGACAGGTTTGGGCTGTCTGATCGACGTAATACCCTACGTTCTGTGTCTTTGGTGTATTGTATTGAATATGAGATGTATGGATCGTGTCCGCTAGGGGACCCCTGCCTCTCCTTATATACTCTGAAGTGGTAGGGTTATAAGAAAAGTATCATATTTGGTACTATACAATATCTTACGGTGTACGCCTAGCAGCGCCGTACACGCCTCGATCTTGTAGGCTAGACCACCTCTGATGGTGCGGTCCATGTCTTATCTTATGGATACCGAGGGCCATACCCCACAGGTGCTAAGTAAAGGTACATGTGGTAATGACAAATTAATTAGGCTTAATAAATATATCTCACGAAATACTGTGGACTTCCATAATTTGTTTTATTATAAATGTCAAACAAATGTGACACGTAAACCTTACTCCCTTCATTTAAACAATGCCTAAGAACGAGAAACCGGCAATAAATCACGGAATTCCGCGGCGCAGTTCCGGTGCGTTTCCCCTTCCCCCGTTTCCAGGGGCCCAATCTCCCCATCTCCTCGCCCGCCACCACCAAATCGCATTGCGGATTTTCGGTTGCTGGATTTTTCCCCCTCCCTGAATTTTTTCTGCGCGTTCTTCGATCAGGGGCGCGCGCGATCGGATCGGCGCGGGCTCGGCTTCCCCTTGAGCGGCGCGGATTCGTGCCCGATCGGAGAGCGGCGGCGGCGGCGGCGGCGCCTCGGGGTGTGATCTGCTGCGGCCGGCTTCTTCCTCCTGGTACGGGGAGGCAGATATCTCTCTCTCTCTCTCTCTCGAGCGAATCGAATCGCCGTGCTCGCTCCTCTCGTCGACTCGGGATTGAATTCACGGTAGATGTCTTCGATGTACCCATTTCATCATAGCTTCTGTTCGCTTGGCAGGGAGGGGAGGAGTGGAATGGACGGGGAAGCGTTCCGGGTGGGTGGCGCCCACTTGGCGGCCGCCTACCCTTCCGGCGCCGCCATGGAGGATCCGAACCAGAGCCAGAACCAAGGCCAGTTCCTGTTCAACGCCAAGTCCGCGCCGCTGCAGCTGTTCGGAAGCACCGCAGGTGAGACGGATAACCTACCTGCTTATTACTTGTTGCTGCGTTATTTTTTCTGGCTCGGAACCGTTTACTAGCAGATTTGTATCTTCAGATGTAGCCAATATTTCTGCGTTAGTTCTGTGTTCCTTAATAGTTTGTGCTAGAGTAATGTTTGTGCTCGATTTTGGACCATTGAGATTTGCAGCCACAATGTTCCATCCCACCTGCTTACCGTTTGGTCTGAACATGTCAGTAACATCTAATTCTGTCTGTAATGCCAGTGAAATTTTATCTCACAGGAGCGTTCAAGGTCACTTTGTTAATTTTGACAATGAAAACACCCAATTCGCTAGTAGTCATAACATTATCCTGGCCCTACCTTGCTTTTCCATAAACCTACATATTGGCATCCATATTTTCAGTGAAACTGCTTAATTGAACTATGCCTTCTTGCCATACCACTGAATTTTTTCTGATCGACATTTGTGTTATTATCAATGCAGTTCCCGCGGTTGCTCCTGCTGGTTATTGTAATTACACTGGAAACACCCACCTTCCTGTTATGAACCAAGCAAGGACTACAAATGTTGACGCAGGGACTGAGAAGCTGCTGAAGCTTCAGATGTCCTTGAACGACTATCATCAACAGAATGCTGATCGGTTAGCACGGGTTGGCAATCCTAGTGCTGTATCAACTGGTCTGAGGCTATCTTATGAGGATGATGAGCACAATTCATCGATCACATCTGGCAGTGCTAGCATGACCTCGTTGCCTACCACAATGTCCTCTGTTGATGATCTCATGGCTGAACTGGACAAAGAAAACAGAGAGATTGGCTATTACTTAAGTCTTCAGGTAAATATTCAGCGCAGCTTCATTCGTCGATCAAATCCTGGATATTGTGTTTTATGGGACAAGGATGAAATGAACAAATAAATAATTATTTATGAATTTCTTGTTTGGTTATTCCATCATGGAAACAGTGGTAGACCTTTATATAGTTTAATATTAATATTAATATTTGAATGGTTTAGTTATCTAAATATGCTGTGTCAGAACATTGTCAGATACATTGGCTTGCTGTAGTGCATTGATTCTCCTCCTGCTTTCAGTTTCTATGCAGAACATATGAATCAGTTATGCATACCATGTTATAACGAGAATATATGAGATAGTGCGCTTGGTGTCTAAGTGTTTTGATCTTGTATGTTACATGGGTCTAACTGTTTGATTTGAAGTAACACACCTTTATATAGTTTAATATTTAATATTAACATTTAAATGGTTTGAGTTATCTAAATATGCTGTGTTAGAACATTGCAAGATACATTTGCTTGCTGTAGCCTGTAGTGCATTGATTCTCCTGCTTTCAAGTTCTATGCAGAACATTCAAATCAGTTATGCATACTATGTTATCACGATAATATATGAGCTTGGTTCTCTATTTTACAGTCTACCACTAGGGTGATTTCTTATAACCCCTTTCCACTTCATGGCTCTTATTATTCCCCACAGGCAGAGCAAATCGGCAAGCAGATGAAGGAGGCGAACCAGCGGCGGATGATTTCTTTCCTGGCGAACCTCGAACGAGCGGTGGGGAAGAAGCTGCGGGAGAAGGAACTGGAGGCAGAGGCAATGAACAGGAAGAGCAAGGAGCTGAACGAGCAGATCAGGCAAGTCGCCATGGAGGTGCAGTCGTGGCAGTCGGCGGCCATGTACAACCAGTCGGTCGCCAACAGCCTGAAGACCAGGCTGATGCAGGTGGTGGCGCAGAGCACCAACCTCACCCGAGAAGGCACTGGCGACAGCGAGGAGGTCGACAACGCGGCCTCCAGCCAGAACCGTGACGCCGGAGGAGCCGCCACCCCTGAGGGCTTCTTCCAGTCCGGCCTCCTGGGCGGCCGTGGCGGCAGGGGCAGGGGCACGACGACGACGGCTACCGTCGGGCTGGGGGCCTGCAGGTGGTGCGGCGGGAAGGAGGCGTCGGTTCTGGTGATGCCGTGCCGCCACCTCTGCCTGTGCATCGACTGCGAGAGGGTCTCCGATGTGTGCCCCGTCTGCCGGTTCCCCAAGAGCGGCAGCGTGGAGATCAACATGTCGTGACAAGGACCTATGTAAGGACACTCGATCGAAATTGGCGGGCAGAGTATACACAGTAACTAGTAGATGGTAAGCGTGTTCGTACAGCGGTGTACATGTCAGCATGTTTTCCCTTGGCTGAGTTCTGGACCTCAGTTGTCCAGGTGTAAGGTCACTTTCCCCCCGCTTGAGGTTTTATCAGAAGGTAAAGGAGATCAGGTTTGCGTCTTGCAATTCATGTGCATTCTACAGCGCATCCTCATCCTATTGGATCCTTGCGGTTTTTGCCGATAATATAAACATGTGCTAGGAACTGCACAAATGGCTTATGCTGAAATGTTGTGAGAGGAAAACAATTGTTAAAAAAATACGACTGAAGTAGTCTTGCAGAACTAGTCGGACATTTTTTGGTAGGCCTTAGCATGTCTGAAATGGAAGCTGCTATAGCAATGGACAACGATGCCACGCTTCTTTTGGTGCTCTTTTGTATTTGTATCCACTTTTTTCCGGTTTCCGAAAAAGAAGAGTGGAAGGTGATGCGTACCAAACAGTCAGCATTGCAGCAGGAAAAATGTGCGCGTCACGAGCAAGCCCAGCACCACTGCACCAGCGCACAAGCAACGTGCTCTCGCAAGTCAACAATGTGTCGACATGATGCTTTTTTTTTTCTTGAACACGTAGGAGAGCGCCGTATCATTGTATTAATAGAAGAATATCGACATGATGCTCAACATAGATACAAGGTGGCTGGCAGAATCATCCTCATCAGGACAGGGGACTGCAACTAAAACTAAAGGACGCTCCAAGAGAGGGAATGAAGCAAGGGAAGCGGAATCTGAAGTTGAGAACTGCTGGGCTGCCTGTCCCGAATAAAGAATAATTTTTACAAAACAAATAAGAAGAAAAATGATTCTTACTTCGACATAAGAAGAATCAACATAAGAAAAAAAAGCCCTTTTTCTTGTGCTCAATAGAGAATTAAGACCCACAATTCCTTCTAAAAGGACTTGTTCCTTTTAGATCAATCCAAACGCTCCAGCGTTGGTTGGTGGTCTCATTGTGCCACATCAGATGGAAGCAGTGGCGGAGCCACGCCCTTCTGTTGGGGTCAACTGATCCCGACGGTTTTCAAAAATTTATTAGAAAGTCATTATTACTAAGTGTGTTTCTATGGTGCAGATCATAGATGGTAAGGTAGATGTTGTGCTGGCTTCACCCCTGCATAGGAGATGCCGTGGAGGGGAGAGACAAAAAGTTAGTAGCCTGCAAAATGACAGTCGTTCTCGCAGAGTCACCGAGAGCCTCAAGAGAGAGAACGTTAGCTTGTGAGAGGGAGAGAAAAAGGATTGTTGGCTTGTTGCACTTTTGTCTGAGCATGGACAGAAACCGTGGTCCATTAAGCACATGGGTGCATGCGCTGTGAGCTTGGAAGTTTGATGTTGTATTAAATGCATTTTGTATTTTTGCTTATGTGTTAAATGAGACCACTATAGTCTATAGTTATATGCTTGCATTGGTCATACTCTTATTATTCTCGTCTTTGCCTTAGATCCTCTTCTCTTGCATGAGATAGAAACAAGGAGCTCTAGAAATCGAGGCTTTTTTTTTTCTAACTTGAAGGTAAGATCGAAATCCTAGGGTGTAGAAATTCATTTATAGAATTGAATATTTTCGAACGGTTTCTTTTTCATAATAAAATACTTTTGACAACATAACATATGCCACCGTTCCTCTAACTCTTCACAAACTTTTTTTTAAAAATAAAAGACAGGAGCTCTGCTGCTCAATTAAGTAAGAAAAAATAGAGGTTTATGTACAAGTGACACTCATGGTGCCAAACCCCTGGTCCTAAGACCCCCCCCAAAAGGAACTCTTCACAAACTTCTGCATCTCCGTTTGCTTAAATGAAAATGGGGTTGCCTGCCTCGTGTATATAAGAAAAAGTCGCAATGTCACCGATGCGTATGGTTGCCGTATGCCGGTGGTGGCCAGCCGGATCTGGGACTCTGAATCCATCCATTGCAGCCAAGGACGCACTTGGAGCCGGCCGCGGCAATGGCAATGGAGCCACATGGTGGACGCGCAATCATGGTCCGCGCAAGCCGCATGGCGTTCCCGCGACCGGCGCGGCCACCAGGTGATCCTTTCGCGAAAGAGCCATCAGCATTGTCCTAAACTCCTAATGAAACGATATACATCCTGAATATGCCACGAGGATACTGGAGTAAGTACTTATATAAGACAGTTTTTTTATGACAGCGCCAAACCTAGCCGGATTCCTCTGCCACGCACATGCCTTTACGTCTTAGAATGTTTGTATGTAGCGCATATACATAGCATGCTCTGAACACCATGACAAAGTTGACGTTGTTCCTCTGCTTCGGTGTTGGCCTTATCTAACTACGACTACTACTATTAGCATTGCCTTGCAAGAAATAATTATGTATGTACTCCTACCTGCAAATACGTCTCGGCCGGCACAAATGGACACCACAAAATGATGGGAAATGCGTGCCAAGGGAAAGGAAAGGAAAGGGGCCAGCTAGGCCCCCTGCAGCTGCAGCTTCCTTTGGTTTGGTTTTTTCTTTTTTCAGAGGATGAGTAAAGCATAAACCACACCTCCCTCTGTCGCACGCTCATTTTTTATCATTCACTTGCACTTCAAGTCCTCCGACCACCCCTTCTTCCTCCTCCTCCTCTTCTTTCTTCCTCCCCCACTCGATCCATCTCCACCTCGCACGGTACACACCTCTTCATCTCCCTCTGCTCTCTCTGTGCTGCCAGCTCGAGCCTGTACTGGAGCGAGTTGGTATAAGTCACTGCACGCTTGCAAGCCAAGGCATACATACATACATACGCGTCGTGTCGTGTGCATGCACCCACTCGCACTCGTCGCCTGCCCGCCGCCGCGCCATTAGACACCTCCCGTACACGAGTGCAGGGCTAAGGTAGGACGCATGCGTCGTGCAATGGGTGCGGCGACGAGGTGCGCGCTGCTCTTGGCGCTGGTGCTCGTGGCCGCGGCACCGAGGATGGCCGTGGGCGACGGCGACAGTGGTGGTGGCGGTGAGGCGAGGGAGGAGCAGGTCCTGAGGCTATGGTCGTCGTCGTCGTCTAGGGACGGAGAAGCCGAGGACGAAGGTCGCTTCTTGAAGTCGGAGTGGGAGGACGACGAGGACGACGACGACGAGGACCGCGTCATGGCGGTGCAGGGGAAGGGGGCGTGCAGGAACGTGGTGAACGTCGACAGCTTCGGCGCGGCGGGCGATGGAGACTGCGACGACACCCAGGTGCGTACGTGCCGATCGACCGGCCATCTCTGCGTCTCACAGCGCGTGTGTGGAGACACTAGCTGTTGCATTTTTGCATCACGCGTGCATAAGCTAGGTCGGTTTGTGGTGACACTCCACAGTAAAACACGCTTTTTCAGATGCAGGTTTTACGTTTACCTCCATCCTTTTTGACTCACTCCACAATAGTAAAATACCAGCATCTGTGTACTATGTTATTAGATTAAAGAAGAACACAGGCCGGTTAGTCATCAGCTTAATGTAGGATTAAAATAACAGCGGATAGGACCCATGAGATCATCAGATAGAGATACACTCCTAGGCTGTAACTGTCCGGCCTCCCAGGATTGGCATTGCCTAGCGACGATCTAGCTATGTTTGCTTGCAAGTCTGAATTTCTTCTTGGGATGATCATGAGCACCGGCTAGCAGGACAGGTCCAAAAGTAGTGTTCCATTTCCTTGAGGTGTATTGCAATCATGTGGCCTGGACAGGTGCATGGGAGGAGTATGTCTGGTGTACGGTGCTTGCAATGTGTGTGCATCCACGATACTAGATGTACATGTCACCTCACCTGTAACTGAAAGCTGAGTCGTCCAAGGTTTAACCAGCACGCAACTCTCTTCTTTTGTACTAAGTAACACGCCCACATCTGATCCATATATCTGATAAAAAAAGGTTACTTGATCTGTCTGAATAACGATGTTACAACTTATTTTGCTCAAAAAAATCGATTTGACAACTTACAAATCTCCTCTTGTATATTGAGTCAAGTAAGAAGCTTTGACGCTAGATCAGTTGCTTTCAGGGAGAGCAACATGCCAGCAGTGACAATGGCATGAAAAGAGTAGGAATGAACTTCTTCCCGAATGATATTCCTTGCAAACAAATCTCCAATTATACATATACACTGACCAGTGGCGCATGCATAAATGAAAGGAAATAAATGAGACGTGAGATATATCTATCACCAGTTCCACCAGTCGCTTTGCTTGGAAATTCAATTAGACGACATAGGATTACACATGCCCTTTCCGGTTCCAAATTGTAAGTATGCTCTTCTAGATACATAGCTTTTACTGCGCATAATGTATATTGAGGTAGGAGTAGTACACAAAATGTCGCTGGCCGTGACAGCGGCATGAGGTAGGAGGATCCAGACGTTGCGATTCCAGGACGCCACACTTTCCGTGTGATGATGATGATGATGATGGGGTTGGTAGCCAAGAACAAGAACGGAAGGAGATCTGATGGCGACGCCTTGCAGTCCTGCAGCAGCAGGAGAGTGCAGATGCTCCCTCGGCGGTTGCTTACCTTCGTCATCCACCCACAGCCAGCACTCACCCATCCATCCTACTCATACGTCGCCATGTCAGCGTGCAGATCTCGCCGAGACATACCGTACTTGCGTGCGTCAAGAAACGGGATGCGATCCGCCGCACGCCCGAGCTCGAATCGAAAAGATCGTCACCTGCATTTATCTGCTCTTCGTTTTAAAATTTTTCTGAACAATCTTTTTCGTCCATGAACGGGTTGACTGAATGTGGTTGGCTCGTGCCGGCCGCGCCGCCGGCAATGGCTGCGACTGCTTCATTGGTTGCCATCACTCATCAGGCGTTCGCGAGCGCGTGGAAGACGGCGTGCTCGCTGGACAACGCGGTGTTCCTGGTGCCCGCCGGCCGCCGCTACAAGGTCGGCGCCATCCAGTTCGTGGGTCCCTGCAAGGACAACAGGATGATCATCCAGGTGATTGCTGTTGCTTCAGTCCAATTCAATTTTAGTTCCTCCCAAAAACTTTACACCAGATCCCATCAAAGATTTGAAGACATGCATGGAGTATTAAATAGCTAATTACCTAATGAGTCTATGATTTGACAATAAATGCTACAGTACCACATGTGCTAATGATAGGATTAATTAGGCTTAACAAATTCGTCTCGCGGTTTACTAACGGATTCTATAATTTATTTTTTATTAGTATCCGAACACCCTGTACAATTCACCCCAGACTTGGACACCCCCAAACTTTACGGCCAAAAACAAAAAAGGCCTCGATTCAAGGATCTTTGCATAGCATGCATTGTGATGCGGTGGTGGTGCAGATCCAGGGCACGATCGTGGCGCCCGAGGAGCCGTCGGAGTGGGACCCCCGGAGCCCCCGGCTGTGGCTGCTCTTCTCGGGGCTCGCCGGCGCGCGCATCCAGGGCGGCGGCGTCATCGACGGCTCCGGCTCCAAGTGGTGGGCCAACTCCTGCAAGATCAACAAGTCCAACGTACGTACGTCGCGTGCATTTATTCCACGTCTCTGCTCTGCTCCACTGTTCCTTCGTTCGTTTCCTTCCTTCCCATTGTTTCGCTCCAATGACGGCACGCTGTTCTCGCCGCCGCCGGCGACGCCCACTCCTGCTGCAGCCGTGCAGGGGTGCCCCGACGGCGGTGACGATCGACTCGTGCCGGGGCGTGCGCGTGCGGGGTCTCCGCGTGCAGAACGCGCAGCAGATTCACGTGACGGTGTCCAGGTCCCGCGGCGTGCGCGTGGGCGGGCTCCGCATCGAGGCCCCCGAGGACAGCCCCAACACGGACGGCATCCACGTGGCCGAGTCCACGGCGGTGACCATCCAGAGGTGCCGCATCGGCACCGGCGACGACTGCATCTCCATCGTCAACGGCAGCTTCGGCGTCAAGATGCGGGACATCGACTGCGGCCCGGGCCACGGCATCAGCATCGGCAGCCTGGGCAAGGGCGGCGCGTTCGCGGCGGTGGCGGACGTGGCGCTGGACAGCGCGCGGATCAGCCGCTCGCAGAACGGGGTGCGGATCAAGACGTGGCAGGGCGGCGCCGGGTACGTCCGCGGCGTGCGCTTCGCCAACGTCGCCGTCGATGGCGTCGACCACCCCATCATCATCGACCAGTTCTACTGCGACGCTGCCACCCGCCCCTGCGCCAACCAGACCTCCGCCGTGGCCGTGTCCGACGTGTCGTACCGCAACATCAGCGGCACGTCGCGGCTCGCCGAGGCCATCAGGTTCGCGTGCAGCGACGCCGTGCCCTGCACCGGCATCGTGCTCAGCGACATCAACCTGCGCCGCGCTGATGATGATGGCGAGGTGCAGACCGTGTGCAACTGCGCCGTCGGGTTCGACTACGGTCGCGTCCAGCCCGCCGCTGACTGCCTCCGCAGCAGCACCTGCGGCGGCGCGCCTGATAAGCACCACCCCGACGACCACGACGAGGAGCAGGGGAAAGACGAGGCCGTCGTCCTGCACACCGAGCTCTGATGCGCATGCAGCTGCAACTGCAACCAATGACCGTCGTGCTCAACCATCCGAACTTCACTGCTAGTACTCCTGCAAATGCTTGCCGAGATCAACTTGTACTTAGCAAGCCCTTTTGACAGTAAAGTCTGTTAATTAACCGGCAGTAACCATACCGTAATTTTCTTTGTTTGACCGCGTGCTGTACAATTTTTTACACCCGGCCGTCGGTCGGATCTTAAAAAAAAAATCTACGGTGTGCTCTAAAAAATTGCTAATACATCGTATAATTAAGGAGTAAACGTCTCCTCTATCGACATTCATCGATATTTTCCTATTCTAACGCCGGTTTGGTTGGGCCGTGGCTTTTAAAAAAAATAGCTGTGAGCTGCGGTTTTCGGAAAAGTAGTTGTAAGAAAAGTCAAAAGTCCATTTGGTTCAGCACCTGTGGCTTTTGAAAATATATTGAGTAGACCCCACATGTCATCCATAGCTCACAGCTATGAACTCTCTCTCTCTCTCTCACTGACGAGCAAACCCTGCTTGTCAGCCTCTTCCCTCTTCTTCCTGTGCGTGCACGGGAAGGGGCCTCGTCGGCCGGCAAGGCTCGAAACACCGGCGATGGGAGCTCACGCTCGCGGTGGCGGTGGAAGTCACGCTTGCAGGGGAGGGAGGGAGCCGGCCGGCCGGAGAAGATGGGGGCTGCGCTCGCGCTCGCTGGGGAGGGAGGGAGCTCGCCGGGGCCGCACTTGGGCAGCCCGCGCGCCCGCGCCCGCGCCTGCCGCCGCCAGTGCTAAGCACGCTGCCTCTAGTGCCGCGCCCGCCGCTGGAGCCGCGTGGAAGACGTCGGAGCTAGGGTCGGATGCGAGGAAGAAGTCACGGACAGGAGGAAAGGGAAGTCGCGGACGGGAAAGAAAACATAAAAACGAACTGGTACGCAACATAACCAGTGGCAGGTGAGTAATTTTTTTTACCCAAAAGCTAGTGAAAGCAGGGGAAGAGGTGTTTTTGGATTTGTACCACGGAAAAAGTTGCTTTTTAGCAAAAGCACTTATAGCTTTTGGGCCCTTTGGTTGTCTTTTGCAAAAGCAAAAGCAGGTTGAAAACCCCAACCAAATTGACCATAAGAGCCTACAAGAGTCTTTCTTAAATTTACTCTCTAAATCGTTATTTGGAGAGTTATTTGAGTTAAAATTGTGTTGTATATCTTTATACCATCCATCAACTTTTCTATATCTCGTTTTTTATATTTAGCTAACGAGAAATATGGAATAGAATATGTCTATATTTGGAGATCCAATTATAAAGGCTGATCGAGGGTATGTTTTTTTTACCAAAATTTCTATTTCTATAAATTAGAAGGATATAAAAAGTATCTGGGAGTTGCTCTAATACTAGACCGCACTTGAACACTAAGAACAAAGCAAAGAATGCACTGGATGAAATGAAGCAATGTACCATGATTGAGTGTCCATGTGGGCGGAGCCAGAAATTACGGACAATAAGCGAGGTCAAGTGACAAACTGACAATAATGTGTCCGGTTAGTGATCAATTGGACAATTACCAGATATGATATGTCCCATTGTGACTATGAGCGATGACCAGCAATGCATATTGGTTGCAAGTCTTCCTGATCCTAAACAAAATGTGCCAGTACCTCGTCTGCCTTTGAATTGTATAGTTAACCCTTCTTTTTTCACTACCGGAGACTGTGTAGTTACCGAGTGCCCCGACAATTACCGAGTGTCAGAAGTCGGGGCACTCGGAAAACAATATTTACCGAGTGTCAACACTCGGAAAACAAAAACACCCGGTAGCAGACCGCTTTACCGAGTCCACACACTCGGTAACTTAAGACAATCGGTAAAACTACAAGTTTACCGAAGGGGCGCACTCGGTAAAACTAGACACTCGGTATTGAGGTGCCACGTCACCTAGGATAGCAAACCGCGTACCGAACGGCGCCACGGCATGATGATATATTTACCGAGTGTTATGAGCATACACTCGCAAAAATCACGGTAACAGCTCCCCGCAAAAGCGCCCATAGCAAATAAAAAGACCGAAAATGTTTACCGAAAGTGTCACTGCACAACACTCGGTAAACACTATGTTTTACCGAGTGTATTGGTGCAACACTCGGTAAAATTCAACCAAATTTCTTGTTTTTCCCTTCATTCTTTTTCCTCTATCCACATATGATATTTAGTACTCCATTCCAAAATATGGTGTTTATTTCGATTTATTTACTATATTTCACAAAATTTTCATTCTTTATGAAAATTAGGTACATATCGTGTAAATTTAATTGTAATAATTAAAATCGAACTCGATAAATCACGAGATTGGAAGAATTAACATTGAAGCATACATCTATGTTATAGAAAAAATTTCATAACGTTTTGGAAGTATTTTTTACATTCGTCATTTGCCGAACCGGTACATCTCCCAAAGAGACGCTAAACATTCACAATGACGAGTAGGATTTCTATTAAGAGTGAAATTCAACAATATGATTTGAACTTGGAATTTTTAGATAGTAAATAGATGACATGAAATAATTCATGTGAAAGTTTGGTGAATTTTAGGATTAAATTGGCATTTTTCTTTTTTGTTTTGCATGAAATAATGGATACTTTTACCGAAAGTGTGACCTGAAACACTCGGTAAAGGTTAGCCACGGCCCAATTGCTCGCCACACAGGTGGGCTGCCATGCTTCTATTACCGAGTGCCGTAGATCCGGGGGCACTCGGTAGAACATGAGTTTACCGAAAGTGCCGTACATCCGGGCACTTTCGTGTAAATGTACATTCAACACACCGTTCTCCCTCAAATCGTCGCACTGACGCACACACACACACCGCACACGCCTCCCCCACCCATGCCGCCTCCTCCCCTCCACCACCGCCGCCACTGGGCGGTCCCCCCCGCCGCCGCGGGAGAGACGAGAGAGAGAGGCGGCAAGACACCGGCGCGACCGGACGACGATCCCCACCACCGACGCCGCCTGCTCCCTCCTTCGCTCCCGTTCCATGAGGTGGGGTGGGGTGGGCCCAAGCAGCAACGGGCGGCGGCGAGCACTCTCCCTCCACCACCGCCGCCACCGGGCGGTCCCCCACCGGCCGCCCGGGAGGGCGGTCACCCGCCGCCACTGCTGGGATCGCCGCCGCCATGTGCCGCCTCCTCCCTCCAAGCTCCGGACCCGCTCATCTCACGATCAAGCATTGCTCTCAAACGCTTCGGTAATTTCCTTGCAATCGTATAATAGATCCCTTGCTTTTGATAAAACTTGGCCCATTGCTTTGATTCTATCCCAAGCAATCGCAAATTAGAGAAGAGATAAATCAAGAGAGAAAGAGAAAATATTCAAGTGGTTGATGGATGCTGTTATCTTGTTCAGTGCTGTTGCCCAATTGAATAGTCGCTTCACAAAACAAACTTCATGTTCAGATCCTCTCAACTGTAGGATTTCTATTTCTTGAAGGTTAATCAATGAAAGTTTCTCGATTTTCCGGTTTGATTGTTGAGCACAAACACAACCCGGTGGGCATGAAGTTTTACTACGACAAGCAACATATTAGCATCATAAGTTTAACATATAACACCGTATGGAATAAAAAGGAGAGGAACCTTAAAAATACCGTAATCACAACAGTTCTTAGGCCCCATTTGAACCATTTGGATTCTGAGAATCCACATAGAAAAATTCCCAAAATCCTAGTATCTCATCAAACAGTCTTGATTTTAGAGGGATTTTCACTCATGATATTTAAAATACTCAAATCCAATAAAACTGTTGTGATTCTTTTTATCTGGATTCTCAGAATCCGATGGGATTCAAACAACACCTTAGAGATGTGTCATCAAGACATCAACATCTGTGAAAAAATTCTTCTACTGAACACTCATCTTTTCTTGACATACATGGAGTGTGATCATGTTGTCAATAAGTTAACCGAAAAGCCTTGCGACCAAATCTTGCTAGGCATTTTGCTCCCATTTCGGAATTGAGGATCTCCAGCATGGAGTAGAGTTGTTGGAGCATGTGCTACAGCTGTGCTGTGCAATGTGCATCTGCATCCGAGCCGAGACTGCTTTGCGCCTTTGACTCCAAAGTCCAATGTCCAATGTCCAAAGGGGGCCAACTGGCCATAGTAGTATTAGTATTTAGGAGTACTCCATTTATAGTATATATAGGGGGTGTTTGGGACTGCTTCACAAACTCTGCTCCACAAACTCCACCGTAGAGCAGCTCCACAAAAAACTGGAGTTTGTGGAGTACCTCTTTAGGTGCTCTCACTGGGACTGCTTCACAAACTCTGCTCCACAAACTCCACCGTAGAGCAGCTCCACAAAAAACTGGAGTTTGTGGAGTACCTCTTTAGGTGCTCTCACAACTCCACCATTTTTCCTGGAGCAGAGTGCGTGGAGCTAAAACCGTTTGGCTAAAAAACGTAGAGCAGAGCTGAAAAACGTGGAGCGAAGCAGTCCCAAACACGCCCATAGTAATATAAATCCGGCATGCATCAGCAAAAGGAATTGGAGCAGCAAAGAGCCTGCGTTTTTTTTTTTTTGACATCCATCACTATACACAGTAAGTACATGCATACGTACTCCTCCGACTGGCAGTAACCAAAAGGTTGACCACTGTTAGTCTGTTACAGTAACCATCCGTGTTTACCTTGTCCAACCGAAATCATGAGACAGATAGGCACTCACGGATTGAGAAATGAGATAGGCAAGCAGCAGCAGCTTCCGGGCGGTACTGTCGGAGATCCCCTCCCCTACCCGGATGTTGACGTGACGGGTCCAGGGTCCCGGGTCCGTCCGGTCAAATGCGTGTTGGTCCGTGAACATGGCTCCAAATGCAAGTGCAATTCAGATTTCAGGGACGTCCATAGTCAGCGAGGCTAAAGTTTACCTCAGGGCATAAGGTTATCAAATGAAAGTGAGGAAAGCTTTGACAGAAGACATACCAAAATCTTACCTTTTCCTAACTTTTATTGTGATATCATGATTGAGCCTGCCCTGCTAAAATTCAATGAACTTGCAGTACAATATACCATATATTTCAAACAGACCGACTAACTAAAAAAGACGCTTATTTCCAGCACAGGTACTAGAAAAGAAGTGCTTTGATAATGAGATACATATACCATATGTTTACCACGGTTAAACTTTGAAACTAACATAGCGGCCTTTCAACCTTAGGTAAAATCTCATCATCCAATCTAGCAAACATCTTCTATGTGAATCGACCAAGAACATGAATGTCTCTTTATCATCTCATATGGTTTTTCTCTAGCACTACTACTCTATTGCTCTAAACTTCCACATGCACTGGCAACTGATGGGTTCAATCCTTATGGAATGGGTTCTTCACCATACACATGTTGGCCCGTATTCGTCATCCCTCTCAACCTCCCACCTGGCGTCGCCTTTCAACGGCAAAATATTTTCTTGTCACTTATAATTCCAGAACACCCGGGGGCTAATATGAGTGTGTACATGGAGCCTTTGATAGACGATTTGGTCCGTGCATGGGACGAAGGGGTAGTGACATACGACCGATTCACAAAGACAAACTTCAGAATGCATATTTGGTACCATTATTCCATGCATGACTTCCTGGCTTATGGGTTATTTTGTGGCTGGTGTGTTCACACGAAGATGCCATGCCCGATATGCAAGTCAGCTGTGGAGTTCTTTCGGTTGGAGAAGGGGGGCAAGTTTTCTTCGTTTGACAAACATCGACAATTCCTCCCTCTTGACCACCCATTCAAGAGAGACAAGAAGAACTTTCGAAAAGGTGTCACAGTGGAAGACTCTGCAAGACCGGAAATGATGACAGTGCCTGTGTTCTTGAGATGTTAGATGGTCTTGTGGTCGACAATGAAAAGGGGGCTTCGTGGGATACGGAAAAGAGCATGCCTGGACACACAAGTCGTGCTTGTGGAAGCTTCCTTACTTTAAGGACCTCCTTCTTCCACATAACATTGATGTAATGCACACTGAAAAGAATTTCGCCGAGGCGGTCCTTCACACAATCATGGACTGGGAAAAGTCAAAGGACAATGTCAAGGCTAGATTGGATCAAGCAACGTTTGTGCGATAGACCAAAGCTAAACATGTTGCCTCCCTTACGGGAAGTCATGGAAGAAGCCTAAGGCCGACTTCGCCCTAACGAGGGCCCAAAAGAAAGAAGTTCTTCAATGGTTCCAATCGTTGATGTTCCTCTGACGGGTATGCGTGAATTGGAGGAGGGTGTGAACTTAAGTACCATGCGAATCACGTGGTGAAGAGTCATGATTACCACATATAGATTGAGCGCCTTCTTCCGGTGATGGTTCGTGGCTATTTCCCGATCATATCTCGGCGAGTGATGGCAGAGTTGAGCATGTTCTTCGCAAGCTATGTGCTAAGGAGATATCTCGGACCGAGATTGAAGAAATGGAAAGAATGGCCCCGGTGTTGCTCTGCAAGTTGGAGAAGATCTTTCCCCCCGGCTTCTTCAATCCGATGCAACATTTGCTCTTGCACCTACCATATGAGGCAAAAATGGGGGGGCCCTGTGCATGCCCGTTGGTGCTATCCAATTGAGCGATGCCTAAAGGTTCTTAGAACAAAATGCAAAAATAAATGCAAAATTGAAGCTTCCTATGCAGAGGCATCCATTGTGGAGGAGGTGTCATACTTCACAACAAGATACTATGCCGACAACCTTCCTAACGTGCATAATCCACCCCCTCGTTACAATGCTGCCGACAATCAGTCGACCCTCAGCCTTTTCCGAGGGCAACTCGGAAGTGCAAGTGAACCTACCTTGAAGATGTTGAGCCTAGAAGAGTGGCGCTCTATCCAGCTGTATGTGTTGCGGAACCTTGAAGAGGTTGGCCCGTACATTGCGTAAGTTTTACACAAACTTGTTTCTTTTCTTGTCAGTATTTCGCATGCACCCATCCAACCCTCTTGTTAACGGCCGTTACAGCAAATTTGTTCTCCTCTACCATCGTCCATCACGGAGGGAACCCACCGAAGCGGAAGTTGAAACCCTTCTAAGACATGGCGCGGGAGAACGAAATCCCACTTTTATTTGTTGGTTCAAGGAGGAGGTACTGTTCAATTTCATTTGTTGTTTGTACTTAACTCTCAACTTGACAAATATATAACGAATCATCCTACTTGAACTAGCAGGCCAAAACTGACATGTCTATGAGTGCCGAGTTGAGGCAAGTTGCCAATGGATTTGAATTTAGGGTCAAGTCATTCTCTGTGTACGATGTCAATGGATATCGCTTTCACACAACTCGGCATGAGCAGAGTCGGCCGAATCGAAGAACCACAAATACCGGTGTTTTCACGCCAGGCACAGATGGGTTGGACTACTATGGAATAATTGAAGAAATATACAAACTCAAGTTTCCTGGTTGTGTACCTCTTCATCCTGTCATATTCAAATGCCATTGGTTTGATCCCAAAGAAGTGATAAAGACCCCTGAGCTTGGGTTAGTCGAAGTTCTAAAGTCATCCGTCTTGTTAGGAGACGACGTGTACATTGTGGCCCAACAGCCACATAAGTTTATTATCTCTCATACCCGTGCCAAACCAAAGACCGTCTTTAAGGCGATGATGATGTTGTGTACAAGGTATCGCCGCATGGTAAAGTAATTCCCAAATGATGATGATTATAACATCGATGCAAACACATATGACAGAGAGTTCTTTCAAGAAGAAGGATTAGAAGGGAGTTTTGAGATTGTCTTAGATGTAGATCTCGCAATGGAAGTAGACAATGATACGATCATTGTTGACGGGGATGATGGAGAGGAGGTTCACAACGTGAAGGACTTGTTATTACTTGAGCAACACCATTCAGGCAGTGTCGCTAGTGATGAGACTTTGAGAGACGATCATAATTACGTCGACAATAGCGATGATGAGATTTTTGGCCCACCTATCGATGATCTTGATGATTATTTCTAGTACATGTAAGATCTGTAGTACTTATGGCAATTTTATACATGTATGATACATTTACTTATTTTGCATCTCTTTTATACATGTATGATATATTTACTTATTTTGCATCTCTTTTATACATGTATGATACATTTACTTATTTTGCATCTCTTTTATACATGTATGATACATTTACTTTTGTATATGTGTACTTGATAGTTTATTCCTTTTGTTGCGGTGATTGATGGTGGGCGGTGGAATCGGGGAAGCTTAGGTCGGTTATGACCTTATTGGTGGTGGTAGGGGTCCGGCTGTGGTGGAGGAGGAGGGCGTGCACTGACTGAGGGTGGAGGGCGTGCCCAGGGAGGAGGAGGAGGACGACGACGAGGGCGTGCCCAAGGAGGTGGAGCCCAGGATGGAGGAGGAGCCCAGGGTGGAGGAGGAGGACGGCGATTTACGAGGGCATCGAGAGACACCTCCTCCATGTGACGACGCACACGAGTTCGTGAGAAGGCCACGGAGGAGGAGGATGAGGAGGAGGAGGAGACCAGGAGGAGATAGCGGAGGCGGTGGAGGAGGCACGGAGGGAGGATGCTTCCGAGCGGGTTGAGCGCGAGGAGGATGCCGACTTGGTGGCAAAGGAAAATGGGGTGCCTACGGTTTGGCTGCGAGGGTCGTCGCGCCTCCCAGACTTACCTTCCATACTGAGAGACGCCGGTGATTCGACCATCCGGAACTAAGTAAGTAATTTTGCATGTTAACACTAATTCATGTGTTTTTAAGTTATAATGAAACTAATATTCAATCTCAATAACTTTGTGCAGGATTGGGAAATGGTGATCCTGTGGAGTCACTCTCGCCGAGTAAACGGGATCCCGGGTCTTCTCGTAGGGCAAACTACCCCGGGATGGTGAGGATCAATGGTGTTGTGCAGCCCGCCATGAAGTGGTCCCATCAGCACGCCGCCAAATGATCGACCGATCGGTGGCGGGTGTTATAACAACAAGGCCGACCGGGTGATGAAAGAGCCGTGGGTACGTGTTCATCGTGACTATGCCGATAATAACATCACATTAATTGTATATTCTCGATTGTATTTGCTTGTAGGATTACTACACCTTGGCGGAGGGAGTACGTAGGGAGGACGCGGATGACGTGGTGAACAGAGTCTGTGTTCACCGAGTGCAGGACCTCTTCTACGAGACAAAGCTCCTGTGCAGAAGAATTTACCATGCCCGCAGAGAGGAAGCAGAGTCACCACGAGCGCAGCAAAGGCACACGCCCCTAACTAAGGAGCAATACTTGACGGTAAACATGAGATTACATCGTCTGTGATTAATTGCAATCGAAATTGATTTATGATTTGTCATGTGCTCGCGTATGCGTGCGGGTGCCTCCCTGCTTGGTGTGTGGGGATGGACAAGCTGCTTTGGGAGGCCATTGTGGACACGTGGTTGAGTGAGGAGTACGAGCAATATCACGCCAGACGCTCACGTTGCCGTCTGCGATGATGATGGGTTCCTCGCACAAACAAGGGCCCACTACCCTCAAGGAATATGCAGCCAGATATGTACGCTGGATTTCATTTCGTTGTTGCTACGCTAACTTCCGAATGCATAATATCTTATTGTTGTGCTTCTTCCGCAGACGCTGTTCCACCCCGGCCAGGAGTGCGCCTCGTTCAAGGCATATGCCTTGGCACACAAGGGCAAGGCAAAGGACCCCGACCTCGTCTACAACCCGGAGGACCCGCCCGAGGCATACAAGAACTGGCGAAGGCACTGATCGCCTCAATGTAGTACACGGCGATGGCGAGAGAGATCCATGGGCCGAATTTGATCCGAGCACCGCGACCTCGAGGGTGACATCGTCATGAGGTTGGGACCAGTAAGCCACACGGGAGGTACTATATGGGCAGCAGCACCATAGACACGGCCAACACTCAGACACTCGCCCAGATTAGAGCCCGGAGCACGAGTTCGAGCCCGGCCATACGCCCACGCTCACAGCCCCAGGTGGTAGCACTCCAGGTTAGTTCTGTTGCATTCGTTGTCCATTCATTTTCTACCCGTTCTTTATTTGCATTCTAACTATGTGATAAATAATGTGGGCCCAGATTGAAGCCCCTGCAGAGTCACAAAGTGAGGCCTCACAGAGCGGGCCAGAGCCCTCCGGCTATCGCAGACCAGCCGAGTTGGCATGTGAGAGGGCGCGAGTGCAGCCCAGACTTGAGGCCTTCCAGTGATCGTCAGAGAAGGCTGATGCGAGTACATGGCCAGCTTTTCTCGAGCATGGGCCGGCCTCCACCGCCTCCGCCGCCGCCCGATGATACTGTTGGTGCCTCCACCTCATGCTGACGGCACTCCTGTGAGTCACTCTTCATCTTGAAAGGCTTTTTCAGTTCAGATTGTTGCTCTGATCAACACTATCATGTTAGAACCTAGAAGAGAGTAGGATACATACATGTATAAGTTAGATTATTAGTAATATTGTTCAGACCTTGAAAGGCATCATGTTAGGTTCTACATGAGTACATAGGTGTTTGCCCAATTCATGTTCAGTCTACTCGACCATGTGTGACGATATCTTGCACATAGAGGAGAACTAAGCGACAACTAACTTGATATGTGTTATCTATTATATGCCTATATATTGATGTCCTTTGTTAATCGGTCTTTCAAGGAATATTTGAATTTGGCATACTACCTTATGATTAATTGACAAATATGTTTATTTTTTCTTTTGCTCCCTCATTCCAGTGGACCTTCTATGCCTAGATCGAACAACGATCAAGACTTGGACTTGTCTCCGTTTCTCGGTAGGGCTCCGACCATGTGACAGGACCATGTTTCACTTGTTTGTATGTTGAACTTAGAAGTGGGTTGAACTTTGTGGACTTTGGACATGTTGATGGTGTTTGTGGACTTTGCATTGTGCTTGTGACATTTGTTGTAGCTATATGTTGGTTATAATGAGTGGATGTGACATTTGTGGACATATATGTGATATATATTGTCTATCTGTTGGTAACTGTGATATTCTGTTATAATTGTTGTTAATTGTGGCTGGATATGCACTGAAACAAACAAAAAAAATACTGTGGACAAGTTTTACCGAGTGTTACACTCGGTAATGGTGATGTTTACCGAGTGTTACACTCGGTAAAACAGATAACAGAACCAAATTGGTTCTGATTCTGTTAATTTTGCCGAGTGTGCCATTTTTTACCGAGTGCCACGACCCCACTCGGATATATGTGCCATTTTTACCGAGTGGAACACTCGGTAAATGAGTTACATGTTTACCGAGTGTTACCGTACACTTTCGGTAAACTATATTAGGAAAAAAATATTTGCGGAATTGTTTTAATCATGAAAATGGTTATCTACATTTTGCGAGTGCTATGTCTAACACTTTCGGTAAACGACGCCGTTAACGGCAAGCTTGGGGACTGACGACCGTCACGTCGTAGTTGTTTACCGAGTGCCGGCGTAGCACTCGGTAAAATTTATTCTCCGAGTGCCCCGTTAGTTGACACTCGGTAAACTAACTTTACCGAGTCGTTGTTTACCGAGTCATGTTTACCGAGTGTGGCACTCGGTAAAAAATTTACCGAGTGTTTATCCATATTTGCCGAGTGTTTATCACACTCGCTAATTAATCAGTATCCCGTAGTGTTTATTCGCTCCAAGCATAGGGCGTCAGACTAAAACTAGCTAGTAATCCATTTCGTCACGCACCCTACCACCCTCTGTCCCAAATTACATTTTTTTTACTTTCTACTACATAACTTGTTGTTATGCATCTAGATATATGATATATCTAGATACATAATTAAAGTTGTGAAGCTAAAACAGCCAATAAATTTGAACGGAAGGAGTAGTAAATATCGTCACACTGTTGCTTGGATCCTGGTTTCTGAAATTTGCATGACACAAGTATGATGATTCAAATGGGAGAGTATCGAATCCCCTCGTACAGTACTGGGTTATGAGCCTCAGGGCTCTCTCTTTTATTTTTTTGGTGCAAGTACAAGTACAACATATACTTCTATTGCCGATTATATTCGTTTGAAAAAACTCCATTACATACAGATCTTAAGGTGTCACGATCCACTTCCGTTGCATGTGACCATGGCAACAACGCGAAGAATGCAATGCATTGGCGATGAACTGATTGTCCGTATGGGGCTTATGTGCGGAGCCAGGAATTAGGGATAATTTATCGTGTTAGTGATCCAAAATCTGAAATAATTGCTCCAGTATTACGTGTGCACAAATGGAAGTTTTTAATCGCGATCCACCCTGCAATTTTATATGTTGCCCGGCCGGAACCACTGGCCTGAGGGCATCCCCAACAGTCTCTGCAAATCGCCAGCTGATGTGGAGCATAAAAATGATTTAAAAGTAAAAAGCCAGATGGTGGTGAAGTATGTGAGAGACTTGAAGATTCTTGAGAAACATGCAAGCTAAGCGCTTGCTGGTTCACTAGTGCGAAGACTTTTTTTTTTTCTGTTTTATCCTGACTGGGTACATACTCATCCTCGCTAGCGAGATGGCAGCCGTTGGGGACATCCTGATTGATGCGACAAAATTTTGAGCTTTTTACCTGTATGGCTCTTTCTTGTATGGTTTTTTTAACTTACCTTTACGGCCCTGAAACGAACTTTCATTCCTTCTACGGCCTTTCGTCCGTTTTTATCATTTGACGATGTTAAGTCAAGGGTAAAAAGACCGTTTTGTCCCTAGCGTACATTTTTTTTGCAGAGTTTTGTTTGTTTGTTCTATATTTGGAGTAATATTAAGCAAATAAAAATTCACGCGTAATAGTAGAGCATATTTATAGTATGTAATACACATAACGGTACATATTTGGAGTAATATTAAGCAAATAGGACACGTAACAATATATGATGTGCTCTAAAATTTTTCACAAATGTATTGTAATTAACCAAGTCTCATATAAATAAGGTCTCACATAAATTCATCATAGTTTCAGTCACATATAAATAAGGTCTCACATAAATTCATGGCAGGGCTGTCTTGCTTCTGGACTGTCAAGTCACATATAAATAAGGTCTCACATAAACTGTCTATTCATCCTGGCAGTAACAAGATGTATCATGATCTGCGCCACTTGTTCTGGTGGTCTAACATGAAGCAGGACATCACCCGGCACGTCGCGGAGTGCGACATTTGTGGTAGGGTTAAAGCAGATCATATGCGTACTCCAGGATATTTGCAGCCCTTGCCCATTCCTGTTTAGAAATGGGAGGATATTTCCATGGATTTCATTATGGGTTTACCCCGCATCTCCATGGGCTTTGATTCTATTTGGGTCATTGTGGACTGTCTCACCAAGTCTGCCCATTTTATCCCAGTGGACACTAGATATTCTACCAAGAAGTATGCTGAGATATATTTCGATCGGATTGTGACCCTACACGGAGTTCCCCTTACTATCGTCTCTGATAGAGGGTCAGTCTTTGTCTCTCGTTTCTGGGAGCAATTGCAGCACTGTCTAGGTACTCATCTTCTTAGAAGCTCAGCATACCACCCACAAACTGATGGTCAAACTGAAAGGATGAACCAGGTGCTCGAGGATATGTTGAGGGCTTGTACCATTTCTTTTCCTGAGAAGTGGGATAAGTGCTTGAAGTTAGCTGAATTTTTATATAATAACAGCTACCAAGAGAGCATCCGCATGGCACCATTTGAGGCTCTATACGGGCAGAAGTGTAGAACGCCACTGAACTGGGTTGAAGTGGGAGACCGTGGGTACTTTGGGCCTGAATTCATAAAGGAGGCTCGAGAGAAAGTAAGCATTATTCGAAGCCACTTGAAGGCAGCTCAGAGCCGACAAAAGGCTTATACTGACAAGCGAAGAAGGCCTTTGGAGTTTGCAGCTGTGGATTATGTGTATCTCAAAGTATCTCCTATGAGAGGGGTGCATCGGTTTGGTGTCCATGGCAAGCTAGCCCCTCGGTATGTGGGTCCGTACAAGGTTCTATAACAGTGTGGTCCAGTTGTTTATCGTCTCCAGCTGCCTGATATTTTATCTACGGTACACAATGTGTTTCATGTATCGCAATTGAAGAAATGTCTACGTGCTCCTGATGAAGCTGTGGAAATTGAAGAGCTTCCCCTCCAGCCAGATTTGACTTATGTGGAGCACCCTATCAAAATCTTGGATGAGAAGGAGAGAGTGACCAGGAACAGAGTAGTAAAGTTCTACAAGGTGCAGTGGCAAAACCATTCAGAGGACGAAGCCACGTGGGAATAAGAGAGTTACCTATTAAAGCAATACCCCCACCACCTCTCTGGTTCTGATAGTTAGTTGCTGCGTCGAAATGTATTTCCCTATCTCTTTCTCACACTAGGCACATGAAATCTCGGGTCGAGATTTTATTTTAGGGAGGTAGATTTGTAACACCCTTGGTGTTACGCCTTAATCAAAACACTAAACCATATCATGAGCATCATGTTTATGTATTATTGCAT
The DNA here is from genome assembly GCA_904845875.1 of Miscanthus lutarioriparius. Taxonomy (NCBI): domain Eukaryota; kingdom Viridiplantae; phylum Streptophyta; class Magnoliopsida; order Poales; family Poaceae; genus Miscanthus; species Miscanthus lutarioriparius. The sequence continues at coordinate 220,183 of CAJGYO010000239.1, forward strand.
GTGGTAAATGAGAAATTAAATTTTATTGCACTAATTCTCGAATTGAGCTCTAATTTATTCCTTGTCCAAATACTCTCCAGCACAGCTCGACTCACTATTGTCATCCTAATCCGGCTCCATCTCTCGTTATTCACCTTCTTCATAATCCCCGTAGCACGCACAAGGCACATACTCTGCTTAGCCCACGCAGCACGCGCACAATGACAAATTATTATCATTCACTAATTATTAGCATACCACTTGGCAAGATTTATATCTCCATCAATCTCGCGACGCGCCACTGTTATCTCTTGTTGTTCTAATTACCCTGCCTTTACTTCGCTTGCTAATCACCTTGCTAATTTATCAGTGCACGCACCCTTTCCTCACGCCATCACTGTAGACATATGAAAGCAACTGCGATACATTCTCTGCTGTTCTCCGCCGTTTAATCTCTTGACCTACATGAAGGCACCAGCACCTTTCCCTCTCATAATCATGGAAAGTCTAGTCCACCGCCCTTCCAGCACGTCATGCAGACTGCAACAATGTGCAGCCCGTAGGAAGCACTGTAGCGTCGAAGCAAGCACTGTAGCAGAGCAGGAACACTGTTCACTCAAAAACACTGTTCACATGGAAAGCACTTTTCACCCGCAGCCCCATCGTGCACGTCGGCGGCATGGTAGGTGTCATCAAGCTCGTCCTGATGCAAAAATAGTCAAGCCCGTCGAGCACGTCTTCAGCTGTAGCGGAAGCTTTGGTCATTTTCCTGGGACGACGGTCGGCCTCACAACGTCTTGTGCACTGCATTGGGATCCAACCGTCAATGACTCCCCCTCGCATCTCTATCGTTATTGTAATTTTCACGTACGTACAGCTCCCTAGGAATCTCTCCGAGCTGTTGCAACTGGACACATACAAGGAAATAAAGTGGGAGACAAGACTCGTTCCAAGTTTCAGCTGCTTCTCTGCTATCTGCCATGGACTTTGAACATGCATGTATATCTAAGTCGCTGGCAGCAGGCCTGGTTGTCATCCTCATCCACAGCATATGCCAAACACTTAACGCATGATCGATCCTGTGGGATTGCTCGGAAATTTTCTACACGCAGCCACACCAAGCTGACTCACCGCTCACCTCACGCATCTATAAATACCCAGCAACACATGAACCCCTCCTCCAAGTCCAAGCTCACAACAAGCAGGCTCACAAAGACGCACACACACACATCTGGCCTTCAGAATTTGTGAGCGACAGTCTAAAGCAGTGCACCGTACATCACTGTAGCTGATCCCTGGTTATGGTGCTGTAGCCCGTAGAAAAACACTGTTCACACCACCGCACACGGCACGGCCTGAGGACAACTCTGTCGACTCGTTCCGTGCTTCCAGCCTACCTAGACTCGATACTGAACCATTTGCTTCTCCATCCCCGCGTCTCCTGCCTTTAAAAGGACACGCCGAGCTGTCGAGCTGTTCCGCTCCACTGATCATTCACTTCTCTCAAATCAAGTAACCAGCATCTCACATCCAATTCACCGCTTTGTGTTCTACCATTTCCAAGAACACGCAAAGGTGCGAATAGATCAGTTGGTTAATCAAGCTAATTGGCCTCCTCTAATAATATCATTTTCTTCATCTCTAGAGCTCATTTGAATTTATTTATTTATTGTGAAATAAATTTTGTTAAATTCCTAAATTCATGATCTATCTGTTAGTGTAACTAGTTCGTATAGTTCAGTGATACCTTTAGGGTTACTTTATTATTTTGAAATACTTATTATTATTATTATGGTTATTTAGAGAATGAATTTTTGTAATGCATGGTAGCTAGTGCACCTTGTTTATCATATATATAGTAAATTGATATTAGCAATAAGGATGCCTTTAGCTGCTAAGATAATACATGAAATGTTTCATACCTGTTTAGTGAGAATAATAGGTAACTTTGCGTATTAGTAATTAGAGTTAGCTTAGTAGCTTTGTAGATGTATTCTTATTTTAAGAGTTGCTGTTGCTGTATTACTAAGCATTGCATCATCATCACTGCATGCATATAGAGAACGTGCCACTGGAGATCGTGACCTTCGGCGAGCAGGAGTACGACGAAGTCGTCGAAGAGTACGAGGAGGAGATCCTCGTGCAGGAGGACGTTCTGGAGCCACCCGTCACTGACTTTGCTGACACCACGCCTGCCCAAGGCAAGCCTCGGTGCATAACCCTTACTTTGAATAATAACTGGATATATATCTATGATGTGCATTTACGTTACAGGCATTTTATGGAAACTACATGCATAAATATATCTACCTATGAGTCCTACTAGTATAGGTCGAGTAGCAGCTATGCTCAGGATATCGGTAGCGTGAGTAACCTGCCGTTACTCGCAAATAGGTGATAAATATGATCACTCATGATAAAATGGTAGAAAGGAAAATGGTGACCGGGCAGGGATATGGTTGGGTTCTGGTGGGTGTAAAGGGTTGTGTCCTACGGCCAACAGGGCATAGCTCGGTTACACTTTTTCCCTGTCTGTGTCAATTAAGGATCGGTCGTTGCATATGGCTCTAGACAAGTCACAGATCTATTGTCCCGAGCGCATACTTGGGTATGGGCGCAGGGAAGACTTGTTGCTCTCTTGTCATGGATCCGGCTCTTTCCGGACCGACTGATGGGAAGAGGAGGTGGTGGAGGTCCTTGCACCACACTGAGTCCGGGACTTAGAAAGTGGGGGCTGGGAGTCCAAGTTTGGACGGGGACCTGGACACCCGGGACAGGAGAGTGATGGGTTAGTCCTGCTTGTGCTTGGGGTACAAGCGGGGCGTGTGTCTTCGGGGCACCCAGCTGGGCACATTGATTCGCGAATCGCCAGGAAATCCGATACGGCTTGTCTGCGGTTTAGCACCGTAGTAAGAACTGAAAGTTGAAAGGAGAAGAAATGGAACCGATTGTTCAACTCTTGCTTGAAAGTAGAACAGGTGCTTATATAGACTGGCTAGATGATAACTTAATACGGATGATAATAATAATACATAAATAAGGACGCACTATTAGTATTGCTTGCTGCTAAAGAAAACCAGCAAGCCATATAGCTTATCATATTCCTTAGAGTCGGGAAATTATTCCCACTAGTCGGATAAGTCTTGCGAGTACATTATGTACTCAGGGTTTATTTACCCCTGTTGCAGGTGATGCTTGAAGAGTACCTTTGTGTGGAGGATCCTTCTGGTGGGCTCAGACGGAATCCTCGCCCCTTACCGCTAGATGTTATTTTTAAATTCCGCTGTTATCATTCCGCACTCTGGTATTTGGTATTATAATAATGTACTTTTAAGAAACTCTAATGTATGAAATAGACTTGTGTTGTAACTCGTTCTCATTATTGGATCCTTGGGAAAAATGTGGATCTTTCGGGTTCTCCCTCGGGGTGTGCTCGACGGATACCGCCCGCTGTAGCCTATTTTCGGGGTGCTTAGTGTCTGGTGGAAGACGAGCGCCTCCGTAAGTGTGCTATTTCGGGCGGTTCTACCACAGTTGGTACCAGAGCCAATAAAGGTTACGAGTTTCATCACTCTTTTTTTTCAAAACTTAAAAATTTGACCAACAAAAGTTTTGCAAAAAGTAGGATGCGATTATGTTAGGTAAATAAGTATAAGCCCTAGCAATATGATCTATCTAGGATAGCGGCACTGGTTTTGTCTAATCAGTTTTCTGCAGGTACACTGACTTACGTTGCATAAGAAATCGCTTAGTATACGGAAAGTGAGTGTGCGATGTGCCGAAAAGTTTTCCGAATGCCGCTATATTCCGGCTTGAGTGAATGTTTAGGTCAAAGCATGCATCATGATAATAGCATCTTACTTTAACTGAAATCCCCCTTCACGTATAATTGAATTAATAAATTTATAGGACTAACTAACGAAATGCTTTAATAAATGTGTTGTCATTTCTCTAATCCCTTGATTCTGATCGGGAGGGTGCTCTAATGGATGGTTCATATCTCTTACAGATGAATCTAAGGTCTGGACGTGGGAGCACTAGTGCGGGGGCAGCTCACGGTCTTAGCGAGGGCCAAGGCGAGAGTGGCCGGGCCCATGAACCCAACGGGGAGAGCCATGGGGCTCCACTTCTGGCTCCTCCTCCGCCACCGCCTCCACCGATGACTCCCACAGAGATAATGGCAGAGCTATTGGCTGCTCGCCGGGAGTCAGCTGCTGCTCGCTAGGAAACAGCTCGTGCCATGGACATTATGGCACAGGCTGTCGCGGGCCTCGCCCGCGGAGGCCACGGGGGCAACGGTGGGAATGAGGGTGGTGCCCGCCGCCCTGAGGGACAGTCCTCTTACCAGGACTTCCTCAAGACTCACCCACCCACGTTCACGCCGTCTGACGAGCCTCTGGAGGCGGAGCACTGGCTTCGCACTCTAGAGCAGAAATTTCGGCTGCTCGGAGTGACCGACGAGCAGAAGGTGTACTTTGCGGCGCAGCAGCTTTTGGGGTCCGCAGGTGCATGGTGGGAAACCTTCCAGGCCACGGAGTAGCCGGATCATCCGGCAACATGGCAGGAGTTCTCCACCGCTTTCCGAGAGTTCTTTATCCCTGCTGGTGTCATCAACCAGAAGGTGACCGAGTTCCTGGAGCTGCGCCAGGGGAACATGACAGTGATGGAATATGTGAACAAGTTTAATCACTTGGCTCAGTATGCTAGCATCCATGTGGACTCTGATGACAAGAAGAAGGACCGTTTCTTTCGCGGTCTCGCTCGCATTCTTCAAGAGAAGCTATATACGGCGAACTATCAGACCTTTGGAGCACTGATGAACGCCGCCATTGCCATGGAGGGTTTTCAGCGGGAGTCCCAGGCCGAGTGGAAGAGGAAGCGGGTGGCAGCTGGATCCTCTAGCCATCCTCACACATAGAAGATACAGGTTGTCCGGCGGGGGCCCTATCAAGCATCCGACGGGCCTTCGTTCTGACAACCCCAGCAGACTTTGCAGACTTCCTCTACTCAGTATCGTGCACCTCCGCAGCAGGTGCAGCCACAGCAATCTCAAGGACAGCAGGTCCCACCTCATCAGGGGTTTGGGAACAGGCCAGGAGCTTGCTTCAAGTGTGGCAAAGATGGCCACTATGCCCGGGCCTGTCCCCAGAACCAGCCAGCTCAGTCAGCTCAACCGTCCGCAAATTCTAGGCTTGTCAAGAGGACCATCATTAAGAAGAAAGTGCCCAGCAGGTCTGGCCAGGTGCACTTCACAGATGCTGCACAGGTTTTGCAGTAGGAGCCGGTGATGGCTGGTATGTTTACCATCGACTCCCATCCAGCTTTGGTGTTGTTCGATTCTGGTGCATCACATTCCTTTATGAGCATGGGGTTTGTAGAGAGGCACAACTTATCACTTATGGCTATACCGTATGCCTATAAGATTTGTACTGCGGGTTCCCAAATATTCATCAATACCCGCATGGATACAGTAAGTTTGGTATTAGCCACCCACACTTACCGCCTACAGTTCATGGTCATGCCTGGGCAAGGCATTGATGCTATTCTTGGAATGAACTGGTTGTGGGTGTATGGGGTAGTATTGGATATGAAGCGGAGAAGTGTGGAGTTACGGCTTCCTTCTTCTGAGGATAGGATGTCTCTTATTGTACCATCAGATTCAGTCTTACCTATAGCTGCCCATGCTGAAGCCTCTCCTGATCTTACCTCCATCCCTGTGGTTTGTGAGTTCCCGGATGTTTTCCCTAGAGATCTTCCTGGGTTGCCACCGGACCGTGAGGTAGAATTCTTCATTGAGCTTGAGCCTGGTACTGCTCCTATCTCTAGACGCCCATACCGCATGGCTCCAAGAGAACTAGCTGAAATGAAGAAGCAACTGGAAGAATTGATGGACAAAGGTTTCGTCCGTCCAAGTTCTTCACCATGGGGTTGCCCAGCCATTTTCGTGAAGAAGGATGGTACCTTGCGGATGTGTGTGGATTACCGACCTCTTAATGCGGTAACAGTTAAGAACAAGTATCCTTTGCCCCGCATAGATACTTTGTTCGACCAATTAGCTGGTGCCAATGTGTTCTCGAAGATTGACCTCCGATCAGGCTATCATCATATCAAGATCAGGCCACATGATATACCAAAGACAGCTTTTGCTACTAGGTATGGACTGTATGAGTACCTAGTGATGTCTTTTGGTCTCACCAATGCTCCTGCCTTCTTCATGTACCTGATGAATTCAGTTTTCATGCCGGAGCTGGATAAGTTTGTGGTGGTTTTCATTGATGACATCCTGATCTATTCCAAGAATGACGAAGAGCATGCCCGACATCTCCGGATAGTATTAAGTCGACTAAGGGAGCACAAGCTGTATGCTAAATTCAGCAAGTGTGAGTTTTGGTTAGATCGAGTGCAGTTTTTGGGGCATGTGTTGACACCGGAAGGCGTTTCAGTAGATCCCAGTAAGGTGCAAGATGTGTTAGATTGGAGATCTCCCAAGTCTGTGCATCAGATTCGTCAGTTCCTTGGTCTAGCTAGATACTATCGGCGTTTCATTCCTGATTTCTCCAAGATAGCCCAGCCAATGACCAAGCTGCTCCAAAAAAAAGCTAAGTTTGATTGGAGCCCAGCTTGTGAAGAAGCTTTCCAAGCTCTGAAGACCTTTCTGACCACTGCTCCTGTATTGGCCCAACCAGATATTGATAGGCCCTTTGATGTATACTGTGATGCCTCGAAGACGGGGTTGGGGTGTGTGCTTATGCAAGATGGGCGTGTGATAGCTTATGCTTCACGCCAACTGAAGAAGCACTAGGTGAACTACCCCACTCATGACTTAGAGCTAGCTGCTGTGGTCCACACTCTGAAGATTTGGAGGCATTATCTGTTGGGGAACAAAGTGCATATCTTTACAGATCACAAGAGCCCTAAGTATATTTTCACTCAGTCTGAGCTAAACATGAGGCAGAGGAGATGGTTAGAATTGATAAAGGATTATAACTTGAAAGTCCATTATCACCTAGGAAAGGCCAATGTTGTAGCTGATGCTTTGAGCCGAAAGTCACACCGGGTTGAAGAAACACCTTTGTCTCTCAACCACGCAGAGGTGTTGGCTCACATTGCATTGACATCAGAATTGCTAGAGCAGATTATTTGGGAGCAAAAGGAAGACATCGAAGAAATTCCCCACATCAGAAAATTGATAGCCGAAGGGCGTGGCCCTCACTTCAGTGTTGATGAGCATGGAGTCGTGAGATATAAGGACAGACTGGTGGTTCCATCCAATGAAGAGCTGAAAGGAAAGGTTTTGAATGAAGCTCACCATTCAAAACTGTCTATTCATCCTGGCAGTAACAAGATGTATCATGATCTGCGCCACTTGTTCTGGTGGTCTAACATGAAGCAGGACATCACCCGGCACATCGCGGAGTGCGACACTTGTGGTAGGGTTAAAGCAGATCATATGCGTACCCCAGGATATTTGCAGCCCTTGCCCATTCCTGTTTGGAAATGGGAGGATATTTCCATGGATTTCATTGTGGGTTTACCCCGCATCTCCATGGGCTTTGATTCTATTTGGGTCATTGTGGACCGTCTCACCAAGTCTGCCCATTTTATCCCAGTGGACACTAGATATACTACCAAGAAGTATGCTGAGATATATTTCGATCGGATTGTGACCCTACACGGAGTTCCCCTTACTATCGTCTCTGATAGAGGGTCAGTCTTTGTCTCTCGTTTCTGGGAGCAATTGCAGCACTGTCTAGGTACTCATCTTCTTAGAAGCTCAGCATACCACCCACAAACTGATGGTCAAACTAAAAGGATGAACCAGGTGCTCGAGGATATGTTGAGGGCTTGTACCATTTCTTTTCCTGAGAAGTGGGATAAGTGCTTGAAGTTAGCTGAATTTTCATATAATAACAGCTACCAAGAGAGCATCCGCATGGCACCATTTGAGGCTCTATACGGGCAGAAGTGTAGAACGCCACTGAACTGGGTTAAAGTGGGAGACCGTGGGTACTTTGGGCCTGAATTCATAAAGGAGGCTCGAGAGAAAGTAAGCATTATTCGAAGCCACTTGAAGGCAGCTCAGAGCCGACAAAAGGCTTATACTGACAAGCGAAGAAGGCCTTTGGAGTTTGCAGCTGGGGATTATGTGTATCTCAAAGTATCTCCTATGAGAGGGGTGCATCGGTTTGGTGTCCATGGCAAGCTAGCCCCTCGGTATGTGGGTCCGTACAAGGTTCTAGAACAGTGTGGTCCAGTTGTTTATCGTCTCCAGCTGCCTGATATTTTATCTATGGTACACAATGTGTTTCATGTATCACAATTGAAGAAATGTCTACGTGCTCCTGATGAAGCTGTGGAAATTGAAGAGCTTCCCCTCCAGCCAGATTTGACTTATGTGGAGCACCCTATCAAAATCTTGGATGAGAAGGAGAGAGTGACCAGGAACAGAGTAGTAAAGTTCTACAAGGTGCAGTGGCAAAACCATTCAGAGGACGAAGCCATGTGGGAACAAGAGAGTTACCTATTAAAGCAATACCCCCACCTACTCTCTGGTTCTGATAGTTAGTTGCTGCGTCGAAATGTATTTCCCTATCTCTTTCTCACACTAGGCACATGAAATCTCGGGTCGAGATTTTATTTTAGGGGGGTAGATTTGTAACACCCTTGGTGTTACGCCTTAATCAAAACACTAAACCATATCATGAGCATCATGTTTATGTATTATTGCATGTGGTAAATGAGAAATTAAATTTTATTGCACTAATTCTCGAATTGAGCTCTAATTTATTCCTTGTCCAAATACTCTCCAGCACAGCTCGACTCACTATTGTCATCCTAATCCGGCTCCATCTCTCGTTATTCACCTTCTTCATAATCCCCGTAGCACGCACAAGGCACATACTCTGCTTAGCCCACGCTAAAGACGCGCAAGACAATGACAAATTATTATCATTCACTAATTATTAGCATACCACTTGGCAAGATTTATATCTCCATCAATCTCATGACGCATCATCATTATCTCTTGTTGTTCTAATTACACCGCCTTTACTTTCGCTTGCTAATCACCTTGCTAATTTATCGATTGCACGCACCTTTCCTCACGCCATCATCAGAGACATATGAAAGCAATGCGATACATTCTCTCTTGTTCTCCGCCGTTTAATCTCTTGACCTACATGAAGGCACCAGCACCTTTCCTCTCATAATCATGGAAAGTTAGTCCACCGCCTTTCTCACGACGTCATGCGATCGCAACAATGTGCAGCCCGTAGGAAACTTTCAGAGCGTCGGAGCAAGCAATGTAGTAGCTGCCAGAGGAACACTGTTCACTCAAAAACACTGTTCACATGGAAAGCACTTTTCACCCGCAGCCCCATCGTGCGTCGGCGGCATGGTAGGTGTCATCAAGCTCAAATCCTGGATGCAAAAATAGTCAAGCCCGTCGAGCACGTCTTCAGCTATAGCGGAAGCTTTGGTCATTTTCCGGGGACGACGGTCGGCCTCACAACGCCTTTGTAATCGCATTGGGATCCAACCGTCAATGACTCCCCTTCGCATCTCTATCATTATTGTAATTTTCACGCACGTACAGCTCCCTAGGAATCTCTCCGAGCTGTTGCAATTGGACACATACAAGGAAATAAAGTGGGAGACAAGACTCGTTCCAAGTTTTTTTGCTTCTCCGCTATCCGCCATGGACTTTGAACATGCATGTATATCTAAGTCGCTGGCAGCAGGCCTGGTTGTCATCCTCATCCACAAAGATATGCCAAACACGAACGCATGATCGATCCTGTGGGATTGCTCGGAAATTTTCTACACGCAGCCACACCAAGCTGACTCACCGGCTCACCTCACGCATCTATAAATACCCAGCAACACATGAACCCCCTCCTCCAAGTCCAAGCTCACAGTCGTAGGCTCACAGCACGCCCCGTTTGCTTCTCCATCCCCACGTCTCCTGCCTTTAAAAGGACACGCCGAGCCGTCGAGCTGTTCCGCTCCACTGATCATTCACTTCTCTCAAATCAAGTAACCAGCATCTCACATCCAATTCACCGCTTTGTGTTCTACCATTTCCAAGAACACGCAAAGGTGCGAATAGATCAGTTGGTTAATCAAGCTAATTGGCCTCCTCTAATAATATCATTTTCTTCATCTCTAGAGCTCATTTGAATTTATTTATTTATTGTGAAATAAATTTTGTTAAATTCCTAAATTCATGATCTATCTGTTAGTGTAACTAGTTCGTATAGTTCAGTGATACTTTTAGGGTTACTTTATTATTTTGAAATACTTATTATTATTATGGTTATTTAGAGAATGAATTTTTGTGATGCATGGTAGCTAGTGCACCTTGTTTTATCATATATATAGTAAATTGATATTAACAATAAGGATGCCTTTAGCTGCTAAGATAATACATGAAATATTTCATACCTGTTTAGTGGGAATAATAGGTAATTTTGCGTATTAGTAATTAGAGTTAGCTTAGTAGCTTGGTAGATGTATTCTTATTTTAAGAGTTGCTGTTGCTGTATTACTAAGCATTGCATCATCATCATCACTGCATGCATATAGAGAACGTGCCACTGGAGATCGTGACCTTCGGCGAGCAGGAGTACGACGAAGTCGTCGAAGAGTACGAGGAGGAGATCCTCGTGCAGGAGGACGTTCCGGAGCCACCCGTCACTGACTTTGCTGACACCACGCCTACCCAAAGCAAGCCCCGGTGCATAACCCTTACTTTGAATAATAACTGGATATATATCTATGATGTGCATTTACGTTACAGGCATTTTATAGAAACTACATGCATAAATATATCTACCTATGAGTTCTACTAGTACAGGTCGAGTAGCTGCTATGCTCAGGATATCGGTAGCGTGAGTAACCTGCCGTTACTCGCAAATAGGTGATAAATATGATCACTCATGATAAAATGGTGAAAAAGAAAATTGTGACCGGACAGGGATATGGTTGGGTTCTGGTGGGTGTAAAGGGTTGTGTCCTACGGCCAACAGGGCATAGCTCGGTTACACTTTTTCCATGTCTGTGTCAATTAAGGACCGATCGTTGCATATGGCTCTAAGCAAGTCGCAGATCTATTGTCCCGAGCGCATACTTGGGTATGGGTGCAGGGAAGACTTGTTGCTCTCTTGTCGCGGATCCGGCTCTTTCCGGACTGACTGATGGGAAGAGGAGGTGGTGGAGGTCCTTGCACCACACTGAGTCCGGGACTCAGGAAGTGGGGGCTGGGAGTCTAAGTTTGGACGGGGACCTGGACACCCGGGACAGGAGAGTGATGGGTTAGTCCTGCTTGTGCTTGGGGTACAAGCGGGGCGTGTGTCTTCGGGGCACCCAGCTGGGCACATTGATTCGCGAATCGCCGGGAAATCCGGTACGGCTTGTCTACGGTTTAGCACCGTAGTAAGAACTGAAAGTTGAAAGGAGAAGAAATGGAACTGATTGCTCAACTCTTTCTTGAAAGTAGAACAGGTGCTTATATAGACCGGCTAGATGATAACTTAATACAGCTGATAATAATAATACATAAATAAGGACGTACTATTTGTATTGCTTGCTGCTAAAGAAAACCAGCAAGCCATATAACTTATCATATTCCTTGGAGTCGAGAAATTATTCCCACTAGTCGGATAAGTCTTGCGAGTACATTGTGTACTCAGGGTTTATTTACCCCTGTTGCAGGTGATGCTTGAAGAGTACCTTTGTGTGGAGGATCCTTCTGGTGGGCTCAGACGGAATCCTCGCCCCTTACCGCTAGATGTTATTTTTAAATTCCGCTGTTATCATTTCGCACTCTGGTATTTGGTATTGTAATAATGTACTTTTAAGAAACTCTAATGTATGAAATGGACTTGTGTTGTAACTCGTTCTCATTATTGGATCCTTGGGAAAAATGTGGATCTTTCGGGTTCTCCTTCGGGGTGTGCCCGACGGATACCACCCGCTGTAGCCTGTTTTCGGGGTGCTTAGTGTCTGGTGGAAGACGAGCGCCTCCGTAAGTGTGCTATTTTGGGCGGTTCTGCCACATTTACAAAGGAAAAAACATAAATGGTAGAGAAGACTAGACAAGTTATTACTTGATTGCTTTCATAGCTTCAATGTCTGTCAGTCTCCCTCTCTTGTAATTATGCCAATGATGTCCATAGTCCATACAAATAGGGCACTGGTGCTGTCCTTTTCTCTTTTTCTTGTCACTGGTACCTTTGTGCCTTTCAGTTTTAGGCCTACCAGCAACTGGTGTCAATAAAGGTGGGTGCATGAAAAATTCATGGTTAGATTTAGGCCACTGAGACTTGCCTGACATAGCAGGAATCAACTGACTGTATGCAACTCTAAATTTCTCAACCGAGTAGTACAAGTCAACATAATTCTCTATTGGTGCATCGCTAAGGGATGTGATGAATGCTAGTGCATGTTTGCAAGGAATCCCAGAAACCTGCCATTGTCTGTAAGAACAAGTCCTCTCTTGTAGGTTAACAATAAACCTAAATCCACTTCCTCCCATTGCAGTATCTTCAGTTACCTCTTCTGAGCATTCTTCAACTTTCAAGTTTACTTCTCTACTCTGCTCATTCAATTCCTTGATGATATGGGGTAAAATCAAGCCCTAAAGTTTCTTCCCTATTTTCCTTCTTTCGTTCCACTTGAACATGAGCATTTGCCTGAGCTTGTCCATGAAATCATCCAAGTTCATGGACTTGTGAGGCTTAATCCAGTTGTTGAGGCTTCCTGCAAGGTTGTTAGCCACATAGTCTACCTTGCAAATGTTTTGAATTGGCTCCTTATCCACAACCTTTTGTGTGTTTTCCTTAGCCAATTTGTTACAGCTGGCTTTGCATTCTCCATAGCAAGTCAATGTTTTTCAAACAAATATGAGTTCCATGAGTAAGCTGCTGCCCATAGGTGGTCATCAAACACCTTACCATGATACCTTTTATTGAAGTTGGTCACTAAATGAAACATGCATTCTCTATATTTAGCCCCTGGAAATACTTCACCCACCCCTACCATCACAGCCTGTCCTACATCAGTACATATGGTTAAGCCCCTTGGTGATTCTATAGCCTCTCTAAGGTGACTCATGAATCAAATCCAGTTCTCAGTAGTTTCTGAATCAAAAACTCCAAAGCAAACATGATACAACCACTTATGCCCATCAACAACACATGCACTGGCCAATTGCCCCTTGTACTTGCCTGTCAAGAATGTGCTTCTTTTTTCTAATGCTTGACAGAAATATGAAGCTCAACATCCTAGAGCTCATAGTTAATGGAAGTGAGGAACCATGCCATCTGGATTTGGCACTTCTACAAAACATCACGCAAAATTTCTCTGAGAAGAATAAAATTGGTAGCCGTGGATGTGGGATTGTTTACAAGGTAACTTAGTTTTTTTATGCCACCAGACCTGCAGATTTCCTCACTACATAGAAAAATCCTATCTTACTATTACTAAATGGAGGTTCCAACGGAGGTTCCATGTTAATTCTCATTAAATAGGTTAAAAAATAAACCCTAGAAATTCCCGCAATATTCGAAAACATATGGCTTTTAATTTGGAAGGGCGGGCCTGGTGCGAGCGGTAGAGTCTTACCGCCTATGACCGGAAGGTCCCGGGTTCGAGTCGTGGTCTCCTCGCATTGCACAGGCGAGGGTAAGACTTGCCACTAACACCCTTTCCGAGGCCTCGCACAGAGCGGAAGCTCTCTGCACTGGGTACTCCCTTTATATGGCTTTTAATTTGGTAGGCTCTAATCATCATCATCAATAAAGCCATTAGATCTATTGTACTCTATAAGTAATTACTCACATCTACCATTGTAAAAAATATATAAAGTAGCCACCTAATTTTGCATCTATATTACCTATCTTTGTAATTATGAAACATAATTCAAAATAATACCCTAAATTTGTATATAAATTACCCACCCCTGTCATTATGAAAGATAATTGAAAATAACTCCCTAAAATTGCATCTAAATTTCTCACCCCTTCCATTATGAAAGATAATTCAAAATAACTCCCTAACTTCATTAATAAATTTAAAATAATTACCCATCTCTACCATTATCAAAGATAATTTAAAATAGTTCATTAATAAATTTTTAAATTACCCCATTTGCTGGTATGAAAGATAACTCAAGGTAACCCTTACGTCCACATTTTGGTTACCCATATATGCCATTATGAAATAAAATAGAACTAACATATTTAAATTTGTATCTAAATTATCTATCTTTGTCGTCCAAAAAAATAAACAAAAATATTTCTCAAATCTAAATATAAATACTAATATAAGCTATCAATGAAATAATTCGATATCCATAGAGGATGCCATATATGTTTCTTAACTACATACTCCTATGACTTATAAGTAAAAAGTAAGCACAACAAACATGTATCATTAGGATAACATCTATTTTAATAGCTTATTAAAGCATGTAAAAATCTATTAACAAACCACAATGTAATAAAACTAACGGTTCACTTTAAGTTATCATTCTAAATAAACTTATACAAACATTACTTTAAGTTATACTAATACTGATTATAAATTTCAAAAATTATCATTCTAAATAAACTTATACAAACATTACTTTAAGTTATACTAATACTGATTATAAATTTCAAAAATTATCATTCTAAATAAACTTGTACAAACATTATGTCATATCAATATTGGTAATTTAATTTTAAGCACTCTATGTTTTATTAAACAACACAATTACACATATAATTATGTGATATAAGAAATTCAACATGTCGAGGGATGTGGTGCAAACTGAAACGACTATTTATGTTCTTATAAGAACCAAGAAGGTAACCCACTACTAGAATCATAGCCTTTAGGGAAGTATAATAGCCAACAGGCAGTTGGGGTGGTTGTGAATGGCCAACGGTTAACGTGTTATCAACTGTTATGAGTTCTCCGGTTGGTCTTTCTATTGAATAGCCAATGGTTAACATTATAGTCGAGTGTTAGATGTTGACCAATCAGGCACTGCACTAGAAGGCCGACTGGGCAAACTAATTGCCAACGGTCTTAGTGAAACTGTCGATAAATTGTTGTAATTCCCAACAGAGACAATTTCCAACCGTGTAGCAAGGACACTTGGCTATTGGGTGAACTATTGCCAACTATTTTTGGTTGACTGTTGGCCTATGTATTGAATGCTCAATAGTTCAATTATTTCCCAATGTACAGTATAGCACACGGTAGTTAGTTTGAGGGGCTAATGTAATGCCCAAATATTATTTGAACCGATTTGGTATTAATGCCCGACGGTAGAAAAACCGTTGGCCATTCTTATGATTCTAAGTAGTGACCTATGACCTATAATATTTTTTAATAAAATAGAAAAATAAAGATTTTGAATAAAAATACAATAAGCACTAGAGTTTTCAACTTAACATGTCGATAAATACTACATGTGTGTGTGTGTTATATTTCAACAATCTAAAAAATATTTTCTTAATGACTCATATACTAGCGATACTCGCAAGTTATTTAAAATTAATAAATTATTAATAACCATGAGATATAATTTATATAAGCTATTACTTTACATATATTATACATTTAACAAAAAATGTTTGACATATCTATATTAATATATAAACATCATTGTACATGTATTTTTTTATAAGAAAATTCAAACATCTTGAGAAGTGGGGAGGTTAGTCCAAACCAAATATGGCTATATCTTCCTGGCTTTTGAGATTCTTTTGGAGTAAAGAGTCGTTAGGCATAGATATTAATATCCTCTTAACGTTAGCACTGCTAGTCTGCTACTCATCCTAGATCTCCATTCAAGCTCTAGCATTGATCTTAAGCAACGTGTTGTAGGTTTTAAATGACTGTTTATGTCATTGTAGTACTTAAGAGTGTAGTCTATGACCTAAAGACTATTTTTTGAAAGTACAAAAGCAGTGTTAATAAAAGATACAATATGCACACATTTCAACGAAACTTTTGGATTGAAGAAAATATGTAGCAATCAATAAGACTAATATTTGAATCAAAATTTAGACTCTTTACGTCATAAGATATGGGTTGTAATAAGAGCAGTCATAATTTAAGATAAAGTTTCAACTACATGGATATTGGATATACGCAAAGGTGCCATGCAAATGGGAAAACAACCGTGAATATGGATAAAAAAAACATATAGATCAATAATTGATAAGTTAATTACAACTCGGTAGAGATTTAAAAGTATAAATTATGCTTATTATGTTAGAAATGAACAAAGAGAAAAAATCTACAATTGAATATAAGCATTTTTTAGTCAGAGTTACTAAACGATAACTATGTTTGTCTCCTAAGATTCTAACCCGTGTAAGTTCTTTGCACGGGTTGATGGACTAGTTCGATATAATACTTATTATTGTGGTCACAAGATGATTTAAACAGGGCATCCTTCGAAATGGGATCGTTGCTGTGAAGAGGCTTCGCAAAATCTGGACAATTAAAGACAGCATGTTTCATCGGGAGGTTATAAGTTTGATCTCGGTTAAACAGCAAAATATAGTACGGTTTATTGGTTACTGTTCTGTTATAGAAGAACATGCGACACTGCTATTAGGAGGAAGGCATGTAATGGCCGATATACGGGAAAGGTTGCTCTGTTTTGAATACATAAGAAATGGCAGCCTTGAAAACCATCTTACAGGTACGTTACCACATTGTAGTGCTCACTGAAAAAAGCCATTTGGTTTGAGGAATATTGTGTGGTTTCTTATCTTGTCTCTCCCCAAATTTTTTATGGAATATAACAAGTTAATCAGCACCATCTTATTCCTCTCAAGCTAAAAAGTATTATAAACATGAGGAAGATGGAGTCATTCGAATCCACTACAATTCAAAAGATGAACTTACTATCTCATCTAGAATGTAATGGTGTATCAGACAACATTCCAGTAGAACCACGTTTCGATAGGATATATATAGCTATTTCCTTAATAATCGCATCACAGTCCTATTTCTTGTTCTGATTCTTTAAGATGCACGTTCAACTAATAATAAAAAATAAGGACCAGAAAACTAAAAATATCAGATGTCTGTACATAAACAATTTAGTGTTGTCGATCCTATATTTGATATCAATATAAAAGTTTTGCTAGGCCATCCGACCATGTCAGATTTGGTACATCCACTAGGCTGGATTTGGGCAGTCTGAGTGGAACTTGGAGATTTGTGAAGAATTTGATATGTAAAAGATCTCCAAGCGAGGCAGCACCTTCTTATAAATATAATGGTCTATGACCGATTGAGGGTTTCCAATTGATCAAACACAAACCAATCCAGTGTTTTTTATCTTTTCTAAATCTTAACTTTTCCAATCTTGCTATTTGATGTTCTTCATTTGTCTCAAAAGCAGCTGAGGGCATTCTAGGTCGGCCTAGAACATCCCTAGGAGAGCATCCCTATGGTTCCTTCCTAGAGGCGCTCGTAGGTTTTTGTGGGTTCCTTATATGTATACACACTAGGCCAGTTTCAGAAAACAACGGCTAGATTTTGCGGCATTGGCCGCGAGGTTATCTATGTGTAATATTTACATAAGAGCATTTTGGTGAGTGGTGCAGATTTAAGCCAACATTTAGTAAGCACAAACTAAATATTTGATGACTATCACCTTTTAAAGTACTATGTGTTTTCATCTTTTTATTTCTTTAGATGAATTGAGGGGACTCGAATGGCAGACGCGCTACCAAATAATTATCGGAATTCGCAGGGGTCTAAATTATCTCCACAAGGATAAGGAAATCATTCACATGGATCTCAAACCAAGCAATATACTACTAGATGATCTCATGGTGCCCAAAATTACAGATTTTGGTCTATCCAGACCCAAAAGTGACTCACAGGCTACAACTACACGTTTCATATCACGGTAAGCTCCAAATTCTTTCATACGTATATAAACTCTCTATTATGTCATGGGCATCGAACTGTTGTATTATTGTGCAGTGGATATACCGCTCCATAATACATTTCAGGAGGCAAAGCGACAAGAAAGTCAGACATATATAGTTTGGGTGTAATAATTATAGAGCTGGTGACTCGAAGTAAAATGGTCCCCAATATTACTAAAGTAAGATAAACGGTCTAATCACCTTTGTACATTTTTCATAATCATGAATAGATTTTCCTATATATGTGGTTGTGAATTCATGAGCTATTGGTAGTTCGTACATAACTATGGTCCTGCCAGAGCATGTCCTTCATTCATAGAGATATGCTTGTGTCGCGGAATATTTACATATTCATCATCATTACGTGTCAGTGACACCGTGTAAGATGCCATCCGTAATAATGATAAATATGTAAATGCCCCTGTGTCGCGGTTTGCGGCCAAGTAATGAAGTATCACCAATGAGGGATTGGGTAACCTCCTAGAGATGAGAATTGTTTCGGTTTTTTCTTATTTTTTATGGTGGTGGTGGTGGTGGTGTGTGTGTGTCTTTAATTAGTACTTTAATTGTGAACATGGCAGGTAATTAGAAGGTGGAATCACCGGTGGATTAAATCAATGAAACAGTCATTGTTGGCTTACCAACAAGTGAAAAAGTGTCTCGAGTTGGCCCTAAGATGCATACAAGATGACCCAACAGACAGACCTGATATATCAGATATAATAGATGAGCTGAAGGAAATAGATACTAAAGATGGACAAATCCAGATCCAGGTAAGGGCATATATATGCTCCCTGACAAAACGTAAATAGCACTAGATTTGCATGCATTGGTAAGCCGTGGTAAGCCATGTGTATTATCTCACGCAGATAAGCCCTAGTTGCTTGGAGGACATTCTTGGGATAGAGCCGCTGGAAATACACATTGCATTTGGAGACTTGAAGATATCACACTCAATAGAGCCGATACGGATGATTACATTGCCTTTGTCACAAAGGCAAAGCTAGAGCGCTTCTACACACTGGCCCCGTTCGCGTGCCCTTAAACCCGGCTTGATCCGTTTATTTTTTCATCCGAAACAGTGTTTTTCTCTCACAAATTCCTCCAGCTTTCCTCCAAACCATCCAGATTCCTCTAAAATTCAGGCAAGCGAACAGGCCCAGAGCCAGAGAGAGGCATCGTTCTACCACGATCTAAGTGCAGTGTCACCCTAGCAATGCAAGCACAGGTCAGTGCACGACCAAATGAGCACTACACTGAGGTGATCACTGTGTTGAGCACCAGAGTTGATGATGGAGCTCTTGCAACTATGGACATAGTAACAGTTGGAGACATCTTCATTGACAGCGAGGAGGGTAAAGTTGTTGATGAGGTGAACGTGATGGTTGTTTTTGGCAGGCCACAATTGCCAGAGGAATAATAATCCAGAAGAATGTATAAGGTTTCGTCACGATTACTGTCTTGTGTTGTGAGAAACATTCTGATCAGCTACCAGGAGGCTCGAGAGTCATCAAATCAGGGTGTTTGGCAATCCTGATTGTTGTAAATTGACTTGTATGCCTCTGAGACTGATGATAGCTCATTTGCTGACTGAATATAAGATTGAGCATCACAAAATAAGGAAATAAGGTGCAACTGTAGAAAACAACAGAACTCGATGAAATGTTTGTTCCAGCAGACAGCTACCTACATGATTTGGGGCTGATAGTAATTGGAAGTAGAGATGAATATCAACAGTTAAAGTTGATACAAGGCCACATTGGAACGAGTAGATAAATCATAAATCCATGATTGACGTTGCACAGACTCATTGAAGCATCAGAGGAGCAAATCTTAACACAGAGGAAGGAAGCGCGCGCACGTACCGAACTCGGCGCTTCCGCAGTCGACGTCGAAGCCGCCCGCCTGTGTCCCCCATGTACATGTACCTGACGACGTCCAGACTCTCCAAGCACGGTGCCGCCTGGAGCGGGCCCAGGCCTGCACAGCAGACAGCACACGTTCGATCTGACGTCCGCTAGCAGTGCTTTCTCTTCCACGATGGCGAAGGATGGAGCGGGGCCGCAGTGCTTGGGGACCGCTAGCGAGCGGGGGAAGGCGGATATTGGCGCGGCGTTGCGCGGGGAGGTGCGCGGCGGTCCGGCCGGCGGACCAAAGAGTTGGGGCGAGCAGAGGAGAGGGGCAACGGGAGGGGAAAAGGGCCGCCGCGGCAGACGAAACCGACGAAACCCGCGCGTGGGCTCACGGAGTCACGGTACAGAAAACGCGGACTACTACTGAAAGCCCCCGGGCCGGATTATATATCTTCACTTCACCGCTGCGGTTCAAACAATAATGTGAGAAATAATCTAGGCGTTTGGGTGGGGTTTTAGCTTATCTTCATCCAAAATTCGATTTTAATACGGCCATTACAAGATCGGAAGCTTAAGAGACCATAGTCAAGCTTAAAAAATGAGGGACGATAATCAGGCAGCCGAAATGAGAAAACACAGCCAAAAAACTATCAACACGCCCCGTGCGCCCGAAAACACTACACACCACACTTCCAACCGCATTTTCAATCCTACCCGTGACATGTAAATGTGCATATTGGTAATTTAAATTTCCCTTGGTCGACCAAAATTTTTGTGATTTTCGTTCCTACCGGCCCCCCTCGGTATTTGTGTCGCTACCAGCAAGTTGCCCCCTATTCATTACAGACCGCCGCTAGCACAAGCACCCCACATGTTTCCAACAATGCTAAGCTACACACCACCAAACGCATGACTCTGGAATACTAGTTCAGACAACGAGTATAAGGAGAGGGGAGACCGGCAGCTCGGCGAGAAAAGAAGGACCCACTCCTTCCCAACATGAAAGCATCGCCATTCTTAAATCTTAGACGCAAATTGTTGAGGGACACTAGGTCCGAAAGAGGTCCCCAGTTGTTTTTATTTACTACTCTACTAACCGTCGAATTTGATCTTTAGCGTAGCACTTTGAGAGGGACCTCTAGAAGGGATGCCTTCAGAAAGACACCAGCAAAGGTACGGTACCTTCAAAAAACTTTAGAGTGAAGATACCTTCCACATTATTAGTGAATGCTCACCTATGGTGCTAGGCTTTAGAGAGATGAGACTTGCGGAGGACGCGAGGACAACCGAAGGATCAGAAGTGAAATCTAACTTTGCTTTATAGATTTTGGTTGTGTAAAGACCATTTTAACCCTACCATAGTATAATGTTATTCTAGTGATCAAGCCCAAAGGCCAAGGGTAAAACGGTTTCGTCGCGGTAAATAGTGTGCTCTTGGGAAATGAAAGGATGGATTACTGAACAGTGTTCTTGACACTTGTTACGATAATATACCAACCATATTGGGGATAAGATATCGGAGTGGACAATGGAAACACCCTACCATTGTAGCACGACTTTCGTTATCCCGCCCGGCCCGTACTAGCATTCGGCCCACGAACCGTTCCGGCCCGCTGACTTGACAACGAGCCCGCCGCGGTGGACCCCAACAACACGGACGGCGGTGATCTCCCGCCGACGTGGGCGCACGGCTCCACGGCGATCGGACGGCCACGAGCGGCTGTCGCCTACCTCCCAGTATTTTTCCCCCCGTGGCAGCGGCACGTGCACCGAAACGTTTCGATATCCCCGAGTGGTGGGCTGGTCGCCGCCGCCTCGGCGACGTGCGGCTTCTTCCTCCCCTTCCATTCCGCTCCCTGTGACGTCACCAACCACTCCGCTCCACCAGCCGCCTCGCCTCTCTCTCCGACCGACCCACCCACCGGAACGCGCGTCGCGAGGTCGGCGGAGCAGGGTCGGGAGGAGGGCAATGGCGGTGGTGGGCGTCCTCGCGCTGCAGGGCTCCTACAACGAGCACATGGCCGGTACGGAATCCGATTTCGTCTCCTTCTGCTGCCCACCAGATGGCAGATGCTCGTGTTGTTGATTTCACTGGTGTGTGTGGGTGGGTGCAGCGCTGAGGAGGATCGGGGTGAAGGGGGTGGAGGTGCGCAAGCCGGAGCAGCTCCTCGGCGTCGACTCGCTCATCATCCCCGGCGGCGAGAGCACCACCATGGCCAAGCTCGCCAACTACCACAATCTGGTGGGTGGGTCCTCCTCCTTCTGCTCTCCTCGTTCCTTTTTTTTCCCTTCTTGTTTGTGGCTGATGCTGATTGGTTCGTCGATGACGTCGCTCGTGACTCTGTCTGTGTGCTCGGATTCAGTGGCTGGAGCCGGAGATGAATCATCGCTCTGCGGTATTTGGTGGATGATGGAAATTGAATAGAGATGCACAAACATAGAACACGATTGATTAGTGGGTGTTGTTCCTTCATAGTACAGATTATTGGTTGCACAGCCATATTTTTCCAAATTGATTGACACGATGTTGAGCATCCTGCTCTTGGTGTGCCTAGGCTAGACACTGCTGACTCACAGGGAAATAGTGGTTCCTTGCATTGGCAAAAAATAACTGGAAATAGGAAACAGAGACTAACACAAAAGAAATGGAATTTTGCCCACTTTATTACACTAAAATTTCCTAATCCTAAGTATAAAGTGGGAGAATCCTTTTACCCACACCTTCTGCCCATGGAATAAGGGTTGTAGCCTTGTAGGCCAGTGTTGGTTGCCTTCAATCATGGAAATTTTTCCTGGTCAGTAGATACTGTCACATGCTGGTGCATACTACATGTTTCCATGAGATAGTTTCGCAGAAAATAGTTTTACTGGAGAGTGCCACTTCCTTTATGACATTTCACTTCCTGAACTTCTTTATGCCTGAGATTGTATAGTTATGACCTGCCTAATTGCTTATAGCTTTGCAAAAATCTCACTTCCATTTGCCGTGCAGTTCCCTGCACTTCGAGAGTTTGTCGGAGGTGGAAAGCCTGTCTGGGGAACCTGCGCTGGGCTCATCTTTCTCGCAAACAAAGCAGTAGGTGAGTGGGTCACCAATTTATACTTGGCATGTTCTCTTTTTTTGGAAACCAGTTAATAGAATGTCATGCTAGTTGAATAGCGTTACTTGCAGGGCAAAAAACAGGGGGTCAGGAACTTGTCGGAGGACTAGATTGTACTGTCCACCGAAACTTTTTTGGGAGTCAGGTAAATTCGGGGACCATGTGGCCTGTTGATGGGCAGTTTATTGAGTTTTGCATGTTTAAAGGCTTTTTGTATTGTAGTTAAACACAAATATGAACACCATGTTTCATTGCAGACTGTTTCTCTTGCAGCTTCAAAGCTTTGAGACAGAGCTTTCTGTGCCAAAGCTTTCAGAGAAGGAAGGAGGGAATGATACATGCCGTGGTGTATTTATACGGGCACCTGCTATATTGGAAGTTGGTCCAGATGTTGAAATATTGGCTGATTGCCCTGTTCCTGCTGACAGACCCAGCATTACAGTATCATTTGGGGAGGGTACTGAGGTTTGTATGTTGCCTTTTTTTTACTATAATACTACAATTGTCTGCAAATGACCAAACTGAGTTCTGATGTATTTCTAGTAAACTGGCTTTTTAGGATGAGTGCTCATTATTTCCTCTCATTTTAATAGTTGCCTTTAGTTCTTCAATGAGTAGTGAGCCAGTGGATATGGCCATTCCTGGGAAAGCAGCTACAGGATGGTGCTATGAACTATGATCAGATGTGGGCATACTTATATATAACTTGCTGATTCCACATATGATCAGTAGTGAGCCAGTGGATATGGCCATTTCTGGGAAAGCAGCTACAGGATGGTGCTATGAACTACGATCATATGTGGGCATACTTACATATAACTTGCTGATTCTACATGTGGTCTCTGCGTTCTTGTGTAGTCCTTCTAATTATTCTAATATTCAGACAAATGGACTATGAGTACTATTATCACATTTGTCTCCTGTCTCCCTCACTTTAGGATATTACTGGTCTGCTAAAGCATCCATTAAAATGGACTTCCCTATCACAGTGACGTTTGTTTGTTATTTGGTTTGTGTTTCTGCGTAAGATGTGTTCACCTGATCGTGCCTTTTGGGAATTGGCTAAGTCTCTCCTTATTAGAAAAAAAAAACCGAAAATACTAGTTGGCAATCTTGTAACACTGAATTCTGTGTTCTGAATGAGACATGCTTAACCTCTGTCAACTGACCAGAAATATACTATCAGGAAGAAGTTTATTCAAAAGATCGGGTAATTGTTGCAGTACGTCAAGGGAACATCCTTGCAACTGCTTTCCATCCAGAATTGACATCAGACTCCAGATGGTAAGCATGTTCCTTTGATACCATACCATACCATCCACTCGTTCAGTGGTTTAGCCCTCTTATTCCTGACTCTGAAAAGCTCTTGTGCTATGCTCCTGCCAGGCATCGCTTCTTCTTGGACATGGATAAAGAATCCCAAGCAAAGGCCTTCTCTGCGCTGTCATTGTCATCTTCGTCAAGAGACACTGAAGACCGGCCAAAGAATAAGCCTCTTGATCTGCCCATTTTTTAGTAACGCTACAAACAAGAAGGTCAAAGGATTGAAGAAAGGAATGAAGAAACTGACCATATATTTTTCATTTAGCTGGTTACAAAAACAAACAGCTGTGAATCTGTTGCACTCAGCCGCAAAGTGTTGTCTGGTAGCTAACTGTACCAATCAAAATAATCTCGCTGTGTGTTGTACACAATTCTTCAGATAAAGCAAATATTGTTTTGGAAATTACAATTTTTCTGTGCAATGAAAGGTGATCAGTTGGACATTGTGATAATTTCCCCTTTATGTGCAGTTGGTTAGAGACTAACGCCTCCATTTTTGTACCACGTGACATTCATGCCCCTTTCTTTTTTAGCTGCTTGTTAATTGAATTATCTGTGCCCGCATCAGCTCTAAGATCCATGCAATATTTAGAATTCACATTTTTTTTTGACAACAATATTTAGAATTCACATTGGATAAGGACTGCTTTGGAAAATAGGAATTGCACCGGAACTTCAAAGGAATCAATTCATTTTCACAAAAATTGCCGGAGCCTAAATCTGTGTTTTGAGCTTCAAACTAAGAAAAAGATAGCTTTGACCAATCAGCCTCAATCTGCACGTAGCTGCAGCTTCAATTTTTTTTTTTTTTTTTGGAGCTCTTCAGAACAGGCCTGAAGTGAGTAACATTTTATGTTTGTTGTTCGAAAAGTGGAATATTTGTTCAAGCTCGCGTGATAAATTCCATAAAAACCCTCCTAATTTGCCGCTGGTCAGTGCTTTACCGTTGCTCGTATCACCATCACCACCATCTACGGAGTACAGGGACCCACTTGCAGACACCCATTTGTAGAAACAAATTAGTGCTAGTGCTAAATCCAAAGAGGCACAAGGTCCTTGATGTAAAAACCCTGGTTTTCCTTCCGTTCGTCTTCCTTGGTCTCCACTCAGGGCCCAAATACAAAAGGGTATTAGGGGGGAGGCCGCTCGAATCCGTAACCCTAAATCTCCCCAAAACCCTCCTCCCCTCCCCTCCATCCAATCCTCGGGACCAGCGTTCGAGGACGACCCAACGGAGATGGCGGCGGTAGCGAGGGTTTTTCGCGGGTCTCTCTTCCTGATGTCCCCGGCGGCGGGCGCGGCGGGCACGGCGGCGGGGGCCAAGAAGGCAGGCGCGGCGTCGGCGGCGGCGGCGACCAAGAAGCGGACCAAGGCGGCGTCCACGGAGCCGAGGGCGCCGACCGGGATCAGGAAGCCGATGCCGGTGTCTGATGAGTTCAGCAGGTTCGCCGGCGGCGCGCTGAGGTCGCACGCTCCGAGGCCATGAAGCTCATCTGGGCCCACATCAAGGCCCACGGCCTCCAGGTAGCCCGTCTCTCACCATCCGCTCGCCCCTCCTGTGTCCTGTCGGTCGGGTCTAGAGCCTCTCGCTTTTGACTGCGTTGTTTAATCTGGGTGCACTTGCTTGTCGAAACTAATATTGTTTCGTTGTATTATAGTAGGTTGGATTGTGATTTTGGGGTGAGGAAATCCATTTCGGTGGGGTTAGGTTAGGGTTTCGCCTGTGCTACCCAAACTATTGGCAAGGTTGGGGTTTTGGAAAGGGAAGTCCAGTGCGCCTAGTGATGACGTATTTGGCAAAGTTGATCACCATTCTGTACCCTGTTTTTGCTTTTTTATTCCACTGTGTTGGGGCAACACTAAAAAGTTCTAAAAGGTTGAGGTCATCCTTTCTAGTGGTAAGTCAGAAGCATTGGTGATCTCAGCGAGTCTGGTCTCTAGTTTGTGTTTGTGGTGAATGTGAATAGTCAATTACCGTTCATGATTTATATGATGTTCCTTTGGTACAGTCAGTTCCATATGATGTTCCTTTGGTACAATCAGTTCAACTTCGTTAGTATGCCTCATGATTTGTGGTTAGTATGCCTCATGATTTGTTGAGGTGTATTTGTGTGTGCTTTGACAAATAACAAACTGTGCTGCGCTGCAATGGATTCTTTTTTTTGGGGGGGGGGGGGGCGGGGTATTAGTTCCAACTCTTCAGTGACCTGAAAAGTTAAGTGACAGTCACATTTTTCTTAACATCTGGACACTCAAGTTTGAGTGCATTGTGGAGGTGTGTTCCGAGGTCATAATGTTCTTCTTGCAGTATCATTATGTGACAGGTATAATACATTTTGTATGTTCAGATGCGCCTTCTAAAGTAAGCTGTAGATGTCTATTTGACTTAATATTGTACTCTGTTTTTCTGATATATGATCCTGAAGGCAAGGTTGGGCTATATGACCTGTGTTTGTGTATTGATGGAGCATTTTTGTAGCAATTCCTCTGTGTTACTTCTACTTGCCACAGAAAAAATAAATTATAGTATGGCCTGTTAGCCCCTTCACTTCTTTGTTGGTTTGCAGAGTACTCTGTGACTTGCTTACACTGGCTGCCGTGTTATACTATAGATGTCTGCGTCGAACAGTTTTGTGCCCTGAACTATAAAGGAAAGCTCTTCATGGTTTGCAGGACCCAGCCAAGAAAACGGAGATCAACTGTGATGCCACACTCAAAAGATTGTTTGGTGGGAGGGACCGGATTGGAATGCTGGAGATCATGAAGCTGCTGCGCCCTCACTTTTTGAAGAACTAGAAGCAGTCCATGGAGCCAGCGATAGCGCTTTAGTCTACGACTTTATTTGGATGGCCTCTTTTGTGATCCATGTTAAGTCTAGGTCCCACTAGTTAGTTAAGCCGAAATCGTGTGATGGCATTAAGACTACAGACTTTGTTCAGCAGTTGGGTTTGGGGTGTGATGCATGTAAAAAGGATTCCCAGTGTTTCTGTTGGTCTTACCATCCTGTGAGGGCACCGGCGTGCACTTTGATGTGGGAAATGTTTAGTCTGCTAATGGCAAATCTTCTAAGTCCACGTTCATCACTATCTTTGATTCGTGATCTAGCGTTATGTTCCCATGCGTGGCATTGCGTTCTTTAGAGTTATACTCAGTTTGCAGCCTGTTATAAGCTTGTACTTATGCGCTGATGTGCTCTGTGGACTGTGGCTGTGCTGGCACTCTGTTGTCATCGCTGGATGCCTGGATAAACAGACCGGCTGCAGATGACTATATTATTGACTCTGCGAGTTCTACAAAATATTTCTTTCTAGTTCTGTTGCTTACAAAATATTTCTTTGTTCTTTTGAGAGCTTTTGGTTAACAGAGGAATTGAATTATCCTCAGGACATATAGACCGATGCAATACGCTATACATACAATAAGAAATTTAGTGATCTGATGCATAGACAAAGGAGTGAAATATACCACGTCCAATATATTTTGGACAAAATGACCTCAGGTTAAATTATCTACAGAGCTGACCTCAGGTTAAATTGTCTACAGAAGCTGACAACACACAATTGCCCCCTTCAGGATTTACGTTGCTATATCATGCCCTCCAATTTCAGGCCGAGAAAAAGTTCCCCTTTGGTGGGCCTGGTGGCATCTCAAATGTAGGGCACCCTTCCAGTTGCTGGACCGGCAGCTAGCTCTTGTATGCCATCTCAGCTGAGAAGGTGATGCACCCACTGCTTGAGGATTGCCGGAGAGCCATACCAGGGCCTTTCTTCATCATCAGAGCCTACCGGAGAGTGGTACACACCATCAAAGCTTATGTTCAGTGCTCCCTCCAGATGCGCTGCCATTTCAGGAACAACGTCGTCGCCCCACACATCCGCTCGGCCACAAACCTAGTTGTGAATTTGATGTCAAATGGTTTTGTTTCGCAATCGATTGGCAAACTATCTCAGCTGAACCATAACATCCTGCCTCCCCTCAGAAAATAAAGTGTTTTGCAGTTTTATACCTGTTTGTACCCTTGCCCGACGAACCGGGCTCTCCATGTGACACTTGATGGAGTAGATTTTTCATTGGTACTGACAATAACAGCCTCACCTCCTTCTGAAGGAGTGTCAACTGCAAGGATCTCATCAGAAGCAACTGCGGAGTTTCCCAGAAGAGGAGCACCTTGAATGTACCTGCGATACAATAAAGATTGTATGATACATGAACTTATGTGTTCATAATAGAAGGACATGCTGGAATCTGCACCTGTTTCATTTGTTAAAACATCAAAATCAGAAAAATGCATGTTCTATGGGGACTAAACTTCAGGACGAATTGACAAGTTTAGCCAACCAAAAAAATCTGCCAGCTTGACTTTTTAAATCCTCTTTCTTTGATGAAGTTAACGCAGATAACACCACTGCACCTATCTCATTTATTAAAACATCAAACTCAGAAAAATGTATATTCTATGGGGACTAAACTTCAGGACGAATTGACAAGTTTAGCCAACCTAAAAAATCTGCCAGCTTGACTTTTAAATTATCTTTCTTTGATGAAGTTAACACTGATAACACCAGCATTCCCGAACATAATACTAGGTTTGCTTCAGCAATTATGCATCCTCAGGGTAACTTAATGTAATCCAAACCCAAAAAAAAAGTTTAATAGTGAATCAATGTGGAAGCAGCAAGACCCCGAAATCCTAGCCTGAAGAAAGGTACCTTCCAGCAATGCACACATATCTTAATTCTGGCGTATAAACTGCTGGAGCACAATTCTTCTCGACGTAGTTCAGTAGTACTCTAGTCTGATCAATTACCCCAGGTACACCTTTTGGAGGAGGCCTAATGATTAGAGAAAATTAAGACGAAAGAGGTCAAACTCAAATAAAACAAAGGTATGTTCTGCATTTGATTTCGAAACTATGCTTTTCAATATTTCTAACATGATATCGAATGGCAATTCTAGCCTTGCAGGAGTTACCAACATTCAACAGTTTCATTTACAGCTAGAATGTGTATAGCTGCAGAGGTATAAATGGGAGAAAGATGGTTGGGAGATCTTTAACCTAGCATACTGTCTACCAATCGTACAAACAGGAAGTAGTAAAGTCAACTTTCTTCAGTTTCCTATGCACAAGATAAGAGCCACACCCATTTTTTTATAAGAAACACCAGCATAAACATTAAGCCATTAATCATAGACTAGTTCACTTCAAACATGATTTGAGGAAAAGGAAAGGATGACCACCATCAGACTGTAAGTACAAGCACACAACAAGCGTGTGAAAAGAAACCATACAAGTGAGGAGTGCCAAGGGTGAGCAGTAAACTTATGTCGGAAGCCTCAAACTCCGCCATGTACACGCGCGCGAGCCAGCCCCCAGCTGAATGCCCTATCAATGATATCTTCCCACCTGCAAGTAGCAAAGGGTTCAGAATTAAGAAGAGTCTTCTTAACTTCATGTTGTTCAGCAGCTTAGCACTTGCATTGTTAGCAGCTAAATTTCAGTAAACAATTTGTGGGCTTGGACAGCATATCCTATATACCAAAACCTTCATCCAGACAGGCATGAACACATCACGCAGACACACACTAATTTGCTTTCTTGCAATCGCGAGCAATTAATTACACAGTAACCACCAATGGAACGTTAGCATTTCTAGATTTGTTCTAGGACTGGAGGAGGAAGACAAACCTGGTGCGCATAGCTCCCTCGCCTCAGACACCGCGTCATCACCCTCTTCAGGTACCTGCAGCGCAATGCAGGCGAGGTGTTTGGTGAAACGCCGGCCGCGACGCTGACCGACCCTGGCGGAGCACCACAGCGCCGGCAGGGGTGGGGTGTGTGTGTGTGTGTGTGTGTGTGGGGGGGGGCGGGGGGGTCAGCACTCACCAGTCGAGCACGGGGCGCGGGCGGAGGGTGCCTCGCCAGTAGCTGGCGTCGGCGAGGCCCGCGGCGTTGCGGAGCCAGTCAGGGCGGGTGACCCGCGCCACGACGGCCGCGGGGAGGCCGTGGTCGTCCTGCAGCGCCGCGGCGAGCCGCGCGTAGTCGCCCGTGTTGTTCCCGAGCCCCTGCGCCACTACGACGACGACACGCCGCGCGTCACGCACACGAGCGAGAGGGCAAGAGGAAGAAGGGAGGAAGGGGGAGGAGAGGGCACAACTGGGAGGATGACGGCCGGCCTGGCGGCGGCGCGGGGCGCGGCACCAGGGCGCGGAGGAGAGAGGAGCGGGAGCATGTCGCCGCCGTGCCGGTGCGAGTGGGAGTGGAGTGGAGTGGCTCGCCGTGGTGCGGCGTGCGCCTCTGGAACAGGAGCGGAGCAGAGCAGAGCAGCACGGCGAAACGGCGATAGCGCAGCGGTGCACGTGCACGTCTCGCGTCCCTGCACCATTGACCGGCCCCGTTCGTCGGAGGAAAGGAAAATACTGTTGGGCGTTCCTGACTGGCTGCCTGGCCGTTGGATATTGAGATCAATGGCTCGGGTTAAACTGGAGTCGAGAAGGAAAATATGCTCGTGCTGATTTCTTCCTTCTCCCTTTGGAAAAGTTAAATGTTGTGGAGTGTGTTAAGCTGACATCTACTCTTAAGTTCGGCTTTTTTAGGCCCAGTGTCGAGTACGCAGTTAGTGAGGTTTTCCTCAACGTACCATGCCTAGTAGCCCTAACCTTTCATGTAGGCTCAATGGCCTGTTCGCGTGTTTAGTTTATAAGCCATGATTGAAAATACTATTAGCTGATTTAGTGTAAAAGAAAAATATTATTTATTAACTAAAAATAAGTCAAAAGTAAGCCAAACAAACCCAAACAAATAGAACGCAAGTCTTCATGCCATAGGCATCAGTGGTTTCGCTGAGGAGCAGAGTAACCTGTAGAGACAACAGCTGCCCCATCTGACTAAAGATTGGAGCACCCACCAAAAGTCAGGATAGCTCTGGCAAAGAGGTCTAGCTAGCGTTGGATAGCCTTAGTTTTTCATGTCTACGTGTTTTTTTTCAAATTTTTGTCGAAGCCAACGAAAGTGTATGCTTGCATTGCTCCTGCCCCAGTAGGAGATTCGTCTTGCATCTCAGAATTGTCAGTTAGATTATCTATGGGAGGGATGTTTCCACACCAGCCAAAAAAGTCCGAACCTATTTGGTCAATCATAAGCGGTTGTAAAGCTCATCATTAACGTTTTGTGTCTCGGCAGTAAGCTGTCGGTGATGATAACATTCTCATCACCGGCGGTTTGCAACCGACGATAATAATAACTTATCGCAGTCAGTTCGTATTATCAGCTGACGGTGATTTGAATTTTCAATTTTTTTAAAACAGGTCAAAAAAATAGCAAAAAAAATATTTGTTCCAATCCTAAGAAGCCACCCACTAGCTCCAGCTTCATGGTACCGGAAAGCTACTCTAGCTCCAGCTCCAACTCCGCGCTACGCTATTTTACGAACCTGAGACCTTTGTCCTTTGCTCCTCTAACCACTCTCTTTTAACCACTCAACCCCTAAGTCACTTGTGTCTATATAGTATATATATATTCTCCTAGTATTCACCTTTCAGGATTTAAAATAAATATTTAGGACCCTAAATGGCTTCAGATGTAAAAATTATAAACTATAAATTTGTAGTTCTAATCGAGATCTACAACTTTGATTTTGGTTGTTTCGTTACCTGAGGTCGTTTAACAAATTTGAATTTCAAAACGTCAAAATTTCAGCCAGACTTTTGGGACCTCAAATGATTTCAAATAAAAAACTCATCAACTACAAAGTTGTTGTTCTCATCGAGATCTACAACTTTGGTTTTGGTCGATTTTCTATCCAAGGTTGTTTGAAAATTTTGGTTTTTTAAAATTTTAAAACTTCATATACAAATTTGAGACTATAAAATATTTCTAATAAAATAGTTGTCAACTACAAAATTGTATATCTCATCGAGATCTACAACTTTGGTTTTAGTCATTTTTTCATCTAGAGTCGTTTGTACAATTTGGAAAAGGTGAATTTCAAAATTTGAGCGCTTCAAATAGAATTATGGGATCGTACATGGTTTCAAATGAAAAAGTCATCAACTACAAGGTTGTTGATTGCGTCGAGATCTACAACTTTGATATAAAATTTGTTTTTATCTGACTTTATTTGAAAAAGTTATGAATTTATTTATACTACAGCATGGTTATCACCGCCGTATCATACAACGAGCTGACGGTGAAAATGTCTTCACCGCTAGTTCATATGGCTAGGCGGCAGTGATGAGGAGCACATGATCACCACTGGCTGGTGGTGCAAACCGCCTGTAATGATGGACTATCACCGTCGGTTGGTAAGACGAAGCGGTGATGATAGCTATCGACCTGGATGTTCTTACGAACCGGCGATGATACTCTCATCACCAACGGTTCCTATTACGAACTATTGGTGATAGCTATTACCATCGTTTTTAATGATACCGACGGTGATAAATACGTAGGTGATTGATCAATCTGTAACTGTGAGGGGTTGCATCCAAGCAGGTTGATCCAACCCAGGCGCTAGAAATGAACACTTGGGATGGATGGTTGGCTCAGGCAAGTTTTCCAAGCTAGGAAGCAAACATGCCCTCAATGTCTGTCGTGGCGGCCACAATGGCCTCTAGGGGACGACAAACGCGATCCAATAGCTTTGTCAACCTCAACTAAAGTTGTAGTCCACGTAGATGAGGAGAAGGTGAGGAAAACAGTCTCATCACAACACAAGTAACATAAGAAGCTATTTTTTTTAGTTCCACCATGCATTAGTTTTGCAGCTTTCTCCACTTAGGTCCTGTTCGGTTTGTTGAATCTTGACTGAAATTGATTGAAAAATACTATTCTGACTGAAATGTTGTGAGAGAAAAGCACGGTTCTAGTTGAAAAAAGAAGTCGAACAAACCAGATATAGAGTAAACCAAACGGGACCCTCGTTGCTTTCCCCTTCCCCGCCCCTGTGGTTGTTATGTGCGTGCCAGAGGTGTGGTTCGCTACAACGCTCGTTCCACTGGTTGCTTGAGCTTTTTGTCAGATGAGGCGGTCGGCACCTCTGCAGGCTATTCAACATACTGCGAGACTACCACTGATGTGACGTGGAGAGCAAGTGTAGACGTGTTACTTGAGGCTACAAGACACGATGTAGAATTGGGGTTAGCCTGATGGGCTGGGCAGCTAGGTAGCATGATGGAGTCGAAGTGCGTACGATGTCTTGCCTAAAACATTATTCGGACTGATTTGTTGTAAGAGAAAAATATTATTTTAATTAAAAAAATAAATTAAAAAAGACAGATTATAAGATAAGTAAACATGACCTATGTCTTAGAGCTAGGGTAGCACGAGGTAGTCAAAACGCGTACAAGAAGAGAGAGAGGATGGAGTACGGGGAAGAAAGGGTCGGATTCGATGCTCGAAGGACTTCAGCTTCAAGATCGTAGTCCTAGCTAGAGCCGGTGATGCCCCCTAAAGCTTGTTTCAGTGGCGCCTAGCGTATTGGCGATGAGAGAGTAAAACGATTTCATTGTACAGTGGTAATGGTGCTACAATAGTGATATACGATGGAGTTGAAATCACTGTAAAATATAATCTCTTCGTTCTAAATTATAATATATTTTAGATTTTTTTTTCTAAATACTTACTTTTTCGTTCCAAATTATAAGACGTCTTGGCTTTTTTTATATGTATGACCTTTGTTATACACTTAAATATACAATATGATAAGAAACAGAGTAGAAACAATGTATCTAGAAAAACCAAAATATCTTATAATTTATAATGAAAGGAATAACTTTTATTATGAATTTAGATATAAACAAGGCTAGACGATATGCCTAAGTAGATTGGTTTTCATAAAACAAGTGTTTCGAGCCTATTTTTTTAGATTTATTTTAGTATCATTTTTTGGGTGAGAGACGATATGTCATCGTCGTTGTCGTTGTTTCGGACCGGGGGTCCTCAACCAACTAGTAAATGTATACTGCGTGCTCCTAATCCCGGATGGTGATGCAAAGAGACATAAGGTTTATACTGGTTCAGACAATCAGTGCCCTACGTCCAGTCTAAGAGATCGATCTTGTATTCCTTGCACCGAAGTGCTCGTAGTAGGGGGTTACAAGCAGGGCAAGAGAGTGAGCTAGCCCCAAGTCTCTATGATAAACGGGACGAATTGCTCGAGACGTTGATCTAAGTGTGGGTGCTACAACCTGTGTTCGTCTACCTCGTGAGTTCGTATGTGCCTAAGTGTGTTCCAGTTCATGCCCGTCTCCCCCGTCCCCCTAGAAACAGCCCCGGTCCCTCCCTTTTATAATAGAAGGGGGGATGGGGGTGATACATGCGCTAGTTTTGTGGCGTCGTGTGAACAGAGGCGACCTGTCCGAGACACGTACTTTATTCTTTGTCGCGGAATAGTCGATGGAGTGGTTACGCCTGGCGGAAAGCAAAATGCACCGGTCACATCCGATCTGTCTTGACGTAATAGCTTGATGTAGGGCTCGACGAAGCGGCGTGCGGTCAGTAGTGTGTTGTCCGCACGAAGTCGCCGAGGCTTAGCCGGTGCCGAGGCCGAGCCATCGTGGGGAGCTTTCGGCAGTGTGAACCCCAAGGTTGTCGAGACCCTGAGGTAAATTATCGAGGCGTGTACACCGATTAAGACGCCAGGATCCGAGCTTAACTCCCATGCCGTGTTGTCCTCGGAGTAGTTAGAGTTAGGGCAAAGACAAAGGCGGTATGGACATTTAGTCGTGGGCACGATCTTTGCGCCACGATGGCGGTAACTCTGCCTTGTCTTGTTTCGGGCGGCATGGTGTCGATGTGATTTCGCGTCTCGTCGGCCACTCCTCTCGTCTGCAGCATCATCCGGATGACGTCGTGGGAGTGGTTGGTCGAGGCGGAGGCGATGGGGTGGTTTGCCGAGCCCGTCTTGAACGCAGTGAGCGTTGGTAACTCGTCCAAGGCCTTTTAAGGGCGGGGTCTCAAGTAGTCGGAGAATCGGTTTCTGTCAAGAGGCCTCTCGGGGCGAGGCCACTAGCAAGGCAGAGAGTTAGTTATCCATCCGAGGCTCGGGACGTGCCCAGCGTGCGATCACGGGAGCCTCGGCGGTCGGTCGTCGTACTCGGTCTAGGTGGAATAGTGCGGGCGTGTGTCCGAGTGGCACGGTAACCCCGCACCGTCGATGAGGGATGGTAAAAAGAAGATTTGACCGTTGTCCCATCGCTCTGTTCTTGCATACTGCCGGTCATGACCGCGTAGCTGGGTGCTCATGAGGGCATTAAATGGATGGGATAGCTGTCGGAGGGACGATCGGCGGAGGCGGCGAGGACATGGGATTTGAGCCCGGCCTCGGGGCGAGGCGGAGCGGGATCGGGGACGCCCGAGACCACGACCAGGGGGCCTGGGCGAGGCGGAGATTTGGCCCGAGACCCGATTCGGCCCGAGCCGCCTCGGACATCACCGTGAAGCTGTGTCCTTAGTCTGACTAAGGAGGCCTCATGAGGGTTTTATGAGTTTTTTTTCGGCCTTTGCTTAGGATACTCCTTTTTATGGTACCCGACAGTCGTCATAACCGATCACTGACTATACAACAATGATGCTATGCCACAGCTTTGCCTAGGTACCATCTTCATACTGCTGCTACTGCTACTTACATTGCATGCGACCAAAATTGGAAACCGAAAGGTGTCGAGCAGCTTGTGGCGTGGGGCCGTGGGCAGAGCATCTTCAAAACCGTCCACGCGCGCCGAAGCGGCGACGTGCTGCCGAATCCACTGCTCGACCACCGGTGGTGCTCGGCTGCTCGCCAGTCGCCACAGCCACCGCTGAGCGGCGACGGGCCATCCATGGCGGCTGGCCGGCGGTTCGGCCTCGCGAAGCTTCTCACCTCACAGGTCAACGTCCGCCGATGGGGTCACTGCTGATGCCTCCCGCATCAGCGCTCCCGTCCTCACACACTCACATCCCCCGGTGCACTGCACCTGGACGCCTTCCCGGCCCTCACCCCACCGATAAAT
This sequence comes from Miscanthus lutarioriparius, assembly GCA_904845875.1. Taxonomy (NCBI): domain Eukaryota; kingdom Viridiplantae; phylum Streptophyta; class Magnoliopsida; order Poales; family Poaceae; genus Miscanthus; species Miscanthus lutarioriparius. Next base: position 256,372 of record CAJGYO010000239.1, read on the forward strand.
AACCCGTCCCCCTTCGCAGCGAGATACACCAGCACAAGGCCACATCAGCAGAGCAACCAAAAAAAACCAACCAACGCGCGGGCGCGGCGGCTGCAACCTGTCGTCCTCCCCCAAGCCAAGCTCTCTCTCTCTCTCTCTCTCTCTCTCTCTCTCTCTCTCTCTCCTTCAGCCCGATCGGACTCCATCCCATCCAAATCCAATCGGTGTAGATGGCGCCGTCCATCTCCATCGGCACTGCGGCACCGTCTTCGGCGGCGGCGGGTGTCAACAAGAAGAAGAGCGCCGCTGCCGGCGGTTCTCTAGTGGACGAGGCGGAGCTCCTGCGGCGGAGGAACGCGGAGCTGGAGCAGGAGGTGGCGGCGCTGCGGCTGGAGCTGGGCGCGGCGCGGCGGCGCGCCGAGACGGCGGAGGAGGCCGAGGAACGGCTGTGCGTGCAGCTCGGCGACGCCGAGGTGGAGGCGCTGGAGCTCGCGCGCGCCTACCAGGCCCAGGTCCAGGCGCTCGCCGTGGAGCTCGCCGCCGCGCGCGGGGCTCTCGCGGCCAGATAGATCCTTGTAGTAGGCTAGTAGCTATAGCTCGCAGTGCAAGCGGGATGGCTCCATTTGGTCGTCGTCGACGGCACGGCATCCCGCGGTGCCATTGCTGCCGGCGTCGTCTTTGCAGTGCAGAGGCATGTAAACTTAGAGGGTTGACTGTTGGCGCAAATCTACAACTGAGTGAATCAAGCGGGATTGGATTGCTACATTTGTTCTGATGTTCTTGGTTCTTCTGTAAAAATTGAAATGATCTCTATAAAATTTCCGTGCCATTCCTGTGAAACTTCCTTCGTCACAAAGGGAACGAAACGTTCAGTGTTTCACCACGCCATTGCTGCCTTCTTGTTCTTGCAGCAGCCAGCAGGAGTTGGGTTGACGCCCCGACTTTTGTGCTGTGATTCGAGCAGTAGCTCAAAAGTCAGAACTTGAGATCCGTTGATTGCACTTCATTTTCTCTCGAAATGCCACATTTTTGACGGACGGACTGCGACGTGGATCATTTCTTGAGCGGGGTGAGAGGAGAAGAAATGATTGGAGGGAATCACAATCACCGAATCATGGAAGGAATATCCCTGGCAGGAATGGGCCTGGCCCGCTTCCCTTAGGCCGTGTCTTAATGACTGGATGCAGCCCAGTCCAATATGTCGACGCATCAGGATCGCTCGCCTCCTGGCCTAGCCAGGAGCCCGGTAGCCCACTAGCCCACTAGCCCGGTAGCCTCCAATTGCTACCTTCACAGTTTTAAAAGAGGAAATAACATTGTGGTGCAGTGGTGGACTTGATGTTGCTGCAGGAAAGCCAGAGATAAATTATCTTTGTAACTTATTGCCATCAGGATCGAGCCAATTCCAAATGTGTTTTGAGACAAGAGTACAATGAAACAACGACATCGTTAAGTGTATCGAGAAGTTACCGGCTGCTGAGAAGTCAAACAACAGTGGCAGTGGCCGTCCACTTGGCAAGCAGACCTTGGGATCCCGCATCTCATCAAAGATGTATATAGTCGGAGAAGTCTAGTAAGAGGTATATGTAGGAAATCAACATGAAAGGAGAGAAGGTTTAGATTTTGTTTAATATGGATGAGACATCATGGATTATTAACTATCATCAACACTTAAAAAGCAGGATACATAATTTTTCATTGTAGGAAAAATTAGCTGTTAAAAATCATGGCTACCATGTTTGGACAACAAATTTACAAATTGCTTGGAAAATGGATCTAACCACTACATTATTTCATATAAGAACTGAAACCTTAACATGTCTAGGTTGGGATTTATTTTTCCGTGAGATAACCACCACTTTATTTCATATAAGGTAAAGTAAGCTGCAGGCTTGGCCTTGAAGAAGCAGGTACTCAATTTGTACTTGAACTACTGATAGAAACTGTGCATGAGATCTAATTACCAAATTCTAAATTCCATTCACTTGGTGAAAACACATCATGCAATAGTCTCTCCAACTTTAGAACAAGAGGCAAGACACAGTTGAGGGAAACTTATTGAGTTGCATTGGAACCTCACAGTTTGTATCTGTCCCCTGCAATATATTTATATAAATACAAATTAGGAAAAGCATTAGAAAATGTAGTTCTCAAGCTGCCAAAGAAATTGTTTTGAGGATCTGTAGCTCTAAAAAAACGCGAGAGAGAGGATCTAGGGAGGAGCTATGGGACGAAGGGAAGAGAAGAAGAGGTGAGTCACCGTGAGATCCTGAAGCCAAGAGCTTCATGCATGCCATGCATGGTGCCACCATGCAAATGACGACGAAGAGTAACAGCCCATTGCCATTGCGACAGCACCTAGGGTTTCTTGACGAGGAGGAGCACAAGCTCCGAGCGGGAAGAAGAGGCGTTGAGAGCCCGCGGAGGATGGGGGAGGGAGGGCCAGCTTAGAGCCCATCTTTGGGCCGCCAAGCGCGCCTGCAGAGGGCATCATTACTGGCGCCCAGGCGCCTCAGCATCCACCTGCCTCGGGAGGGAAGGAAGGAGAGAGGAAGGAGGAGAAAGCGGAGGAGGTGAGAGGCAAGGCGAGGAGGGGAGGAGGAGGAGGAGGAGGAGGAGGCCGCCATCGCCATCGCTGCCGTCTTTCAGCGTCGGAGACGAGAGGAGAGAGAGCAGATGGATGGGGAAAGAGAGGATGGAGCAGAAGAATCTGGAACTAGAAGCGGAAGCGTGGTATATATTTGGTTCTCCGGATTGAGACGAAGCGGGAGAAGAAGAGGATAAGGGGAGAAGCTAATGAAGCTCGAGAATCGGTCGTCGGCAAGAATCCGTTTCGAGGCGTCGAATGGAAGATCCTACTGCTAGGAACATTTGGAAGCGAAGCGGGAGAAGAAGAGGATAAGGGGAGAAGCTAACCAGAAGCACAAGAATCGGTCGTCGGCAAGAATGCGTTTCAAGAAATTTGGAGCGTCGAATGGAAGATCCGACGGCTAGGAACATTTGGAACGACGTGGACGCGGTTTCTTGGCCAGGAGCTGACGCTTTTAAAAAAATTGTTGAAATTAGGTTCGACACATTCTGTTCTCTAGTCTCTGATCTCTCGAGGGAAAAAACTAGAGACATCAACCACCATTTCATACGCCCCTCATCACATCACATTCACATCTTAGTTACGATCTGCAGCGGCCTTCCTCGGCGGTGCTAACCGAATCCGTGTTCGCGTGCTCGTCGAAACCCCGAGCTGCTCTCCAGCCTGAGGGAGGACCGGTCCGTACCCATGGCGGGGATCCTGGCGTGGGCAGCCGACGTGGTCGGCGGGGCCGGCGGCAGCGACGACGAGGCCGACGACGACGCGCGCGCCGCGGCGTCGGCCGCCATGACCCCGGCCCAGCGGCTCCGCGCCGCCGACCTGGACGCGCGGGCGGCCTCGCTGCGCCGCGCCATCCAGGACCTCCGCCTCCGGGTGCCCCCGCCGCACGTCGCGCAGCGCCTGCCCCACCTCCACGCCCACTCCCTCGCGTCCTCCGCCGCGCTCGCGCTCCAGCTCAACGCGCACTCCTCCACCAAGGAGCAGGTGCACGACCCTTGGCTTAGCTCCTTTTCTCTGTGTTCCTCCTCTTGGACGTTTTTCATCCCTTATTTAGGACGACAAGTCATCTTGATAATAATCGTTAATTAATGGGAGAATAGCAGTACTGAAACTAAGTTGGAGCAGCCCCATTTGATCTGGCTCAGGAGCGCAGTTCGTGGATCTGGATCCAGTTAGGTGCTTGGATGGTTCGTTGGCTACAGATTGTATTACATTGGAAAATGTAAAGGAACAGCTGTGCCTGTATGTTGTTTGTATATGTCCATCCTTTTGAATGGGAGATGGCAATATTTGTTAGGGTGCTGAGTTTCTCTAGGGACACTAGTTGGTATTCACATCTGTAGTTGTCAACGATATGCAAACAACAACAACAACAACAACAAAGCCTTTAAGTCCCAAACAAGTTGGGGTAGGCTAGAGTTGAAACCCAGCAGAAGCAATCAAGTCAACGATATGCAAAGTTTGAAAAATTTCTAAATCAATCAGCTGATGTAACAATTGTATTATTGGTGCATTAACCACCTATAAGGATGGGCGCAGTTCAACTGTATTGCTCATCGATTACTTGAAAGTTACAGTTGGTTTCTTCTCACACTAGGATAGTTGGGCGTTCATTCATGTGCAGATTTCTATAACAGATCCTCTAAACTTTCTGTAGACACAGCAAAGAGAAGTAACTCTCCAAGAAGAAAATGCAGCCTATGAGAAAGCTATATCAGAGTGTAATCAGAAAATTCAGGAAAAACAGATGGAGGCCAGTCAGCTTCAGAGTAATCTGGAGGTACACCACCATACCATTTAACAACCCTGTTTTTCCCTCATGTCATTTTCCATTTTTTATGTGTCTTATTTTTCCACTATCTAATACTCTTCTAAAGCAGGTGTTACTAAGCACATGATGCATATTACATGTTTTTTTTTTCATGTTACTTAAGTGTCATCAGTTTTTCCTATTGTGAGGTTAGTACTCTCTAAGCATATGTAAGATACCGTGGACAGGAAGTACACTAAAATATGAAAGAACTAGATATCTCCTCAATCATGTGGTTTGTTAATGGTGAAAAAGATTTACGTTGAAGGTTGTTGACCAATTCTGATAGGTAAACCATGGTGATATTGTTATTGTTTCTGTTTGCCAAACTGCATCATAGATCCCTTGATTATGTCTTGTTGAATGTTGAGCAAACAAGCTTACCACCCTACTACTTCATTTGCTTGTTTCTTCAATTTGTTGTACACAAATGTTGAAAGAATGATAAATTTGTCTGAACATTGAGGCAGAGGCCATGAATACCCTAAAACAAAATTGTGAGTTTGTCTCTGCATCAGTAAGGAATTACTTTAAACTCATTTACGAGGAATCCATGTTGTCCTGTTCTATGATGAGTATCAGGAAGTCACAATCAGCCTGTGTGGAGCTTTCTAATGCTTGAGTCATGTATGTATGATGTTCATTAACTCGTACTCTTCACTTGAATGGTTTCCTTTGAAATGCTATTTATGTTTGCCTTTCTGCATATAGTTTTTTCCATGCAAAGCATAGGGCCTCCCCACACATCACTTTAATAGAATATGTTAAATTTTCAGGAAATTGAAGTAACAGAGCATAATTTGAAGACACAGCTTGAAAATGCTCTGAAGGAGCAAGAGGCTGCTCAACATAAAGCATCAACAGCAGCCTCTGGAACAACTGAAAATGCTCTACTGGAAGCTAAATCAGCAATCAATCTTAAATCTAAAGATTTGGAGGAGAAGAAAAGGGAGCTGGTACGTTATCTTTGGACTCTTCTTATGCTCTGTGTGTTTGAATGCAACGTCGGAGTCTTTTTTTATAATTATTCTCCCCTCACAGGAACTATTGGATAACAAGGTGCAAACATTAGAGAAAGAGTGGTCTGTGGTTGAAGAAGAATCTTTAAAGAAACCCACTCCTGGTACTTTATACTTTTCCACATGTCAATGTTTTCATTGATTACATGTTGGATTCCCCATGCTTATTCTTTTTTTTTTGGCAAAATGTGATTGTGAAGGGGCCAAAAGTGCCTATGCGAATAATGCCATTTATATTTGTATTACGTGTGAACGAGAAAAGACGCCAAACCATGAGTAATATAACATAAATAATTCCAATGTTTTGCATCATATGAAATGCTTTTCTAATCACAGATTTAACTTTTTATGAGTCGGTTTAGCAATTTTTTTTTATTGGCCATCTCTTTAATTGCTAAAGCCTTATTTAAAAAAGCCAACTGCTAAGAGATACAGTATATTCTGAATCTTGGAAGAACACAGAATGGTTTTATTTGTTTGAGCCTTGCTGCTATGTATACTAGTAGATCATTTCTTACTTACAGCACTCAGCACCCAATTTCTATTGGTTAACTTGGTAGGGAGAAGTTTTCTTTTTAAATTCTCAGTCTTGAAGGCATAGAAGAACTAGGCATTTTCTCTTGAAATTACCCTGTTATAAATCATATTGGTTCAAAGTAAACCATATGAGCACATTAATTGGGCATCCAGGATGTTAATGTCCTACATGGCTACACCTCATGTTTCTAAGAGCAAGATTACTCCAATTGTTGAATTTGGGTTTTCATGTTTGGAGGGAGTAAGATCTCTCCATCATAGAATTAGGGAATTTTGCATTCTATGACACTATTTTGAGGCAATGAATAGATGGTGTTGTGAACTTGTGATAGCAAATTGTTTCTCATTTTGGAACTTTAACAAAGTTAGTTCTCTCTAATTCATAAAGCTCCTCTAAGAAATCTTGTGATGCTCTGCCAAGGTATAAATAGGCAAAGCAATTATCCTACACTTTAGCGCAGTTATGCCTGCTGCATATTTGTTTCTTCTTTTATGTGAATCTATGAATTTTAGCTTGTCTTCTGTTACATATGCAGCACAAAGAGAGAAGGTCCTGGAGAGACAACTACACAGCCTCATCGAGCAGTTGACAGCTAAGCAAGTCAGTTCTATATCCTCGGCCTTTGCGTCTTGTGAAGGGTAGCAGCTCCTACCTTCTCAAACTTTGATTCTGTCTTTTGCTCTCACGTAGGCTCAAGCTGAAATCCTGGCCACTGACGTGCATTCCAAAGAAAAGGAACTGGAACGGCTGAACCATCTGCATAGAAACCTCTACAGCAGTGCCAATGAAACTGGTGCACCCCGGAGCCGCCTCAACAGAGGCCTCTTGAGCGGCCCTGAAGATTATTATTACGACCCTAAAGGGGGTCGGAGACCGTACCAGGCTGGCCTTAGAACAGAAGGCCAGAACCGGCTGATGATCCTTAGGTCCGCAATTGTACTGTATGTTTTGCTGCTCCATGTCGTCGTTTTCATAAAGATATCAGTTTGAGATTATAAAAAAAAGTATCAGTTTGAAAGCAGTTGTACTAGCACTTCATAAGTTTATAGGAAAACAGAAACTTGGTTTTGTGTACCAACCATGCAAACGTTTCTGTGTAAATAACTTGTATGTGAGTATGTGACCCCATTGATGGATTTATAGGAGAATATATGAAATACCCGCTGCCATATTTTTGTACTATTTCTCCTATGTTTTTGTAGAATTTCATTTGAATAAACTTGGTTTTAAACACCCCCCTTTGGAATTGTAACTGATTGCTGTGAAATTTCTGTGCAATTCACGTAAAATTTCTGTTTTCTAAAAGGTGCTCTAACTGTGTTTGGCCAGCAACTGCTCACACTCAGCTGGTTTGGCTGGGAACTGGGCCACTGGGGAGTGGGGACTCTCCTGGGCCCACACGCAGAGGGACATGCTAATCCTCTTCCTCTGGTGAGGTATCGCGGCGGCAAATCCATTCCATTCCAATGGCGGCCTCGTCGTCGTTCAAGCCGAACCCGCTGTCGCTGAGCGTGCCGGACCCCGCGCTCGACCGCTGGCTCCGGGACAGCGGCTACCTCGACCTCCTCGACTCCACCACCACCGGAGGGCCGTCGTCAGCCTCGGCCCCCTCCACCTCCACCTCCACCTCCTCCTCCGCCGCCAGCCCCGCCGCCGGCCCGGCCTCCTCCAGCGTCGCGGCCGACGTCCTCGCCTTCGCGCGCACCCTCGCCTCGCTCCTCGCGCTCAACCCCTTCGCGCGCCTCTCCACTGCCGACCTGGCCGCGCCCACCCCATCCTGGTCGCTCGCCTTCGTCAGGCCCCCGGCGCCGCGTCCTACTCCTGGCCGCCCACACCCACCCTGGCCAGGCTCCGCGTCCAGGAGAACGTCCGCCGGTACGCGCGCAACTACGCCGCGCTCACCATCCTCGTCTTCGCGTGCTGCCTGTATGTATTTAGTACTGTAACCCATCTCATTTCTTCACTTCCTTTGATTCTCGAAGCAGCTACCTTGATGAATGATGATTTGTGTGGGCAGTTACCGGATGCCGATGGCGCTGCTGGGGATGCTGGCCAGCCTCGCCGTCTGGGAGGGCGTGCGCTACTGCCGGGACCATTGGGGCCTCACCACCAGGGCTCCAGGGGTTGCCCAAGCTCTGCTGCACTGTGCACAGATTGGTGAGTATGATGTTCCTGCCTGCCCAACACTTAGATTGATATCTTTTTTTTTTCTCTCTCCTCTGAACTCTGAAGTGACAATTGAGATTCTGGCGCTAGCAACATCAAACAAGATGATTACATGCACGTCATTAGGTTGCAATTGGAATGAGTAAAATGAACACCTTGCAAATTCCAATACCTGAAATATTGCAAATATGAGCAAAAGAATTAGTAGCTCACTGACATAAGGTACGCTGCTATGAAATTTATTAAGACGACTAGAAGTGGAGCAAAAAAGGACATGATTGATGCAATTTTAAGGTCAGAAGACCTGTAATCTATCGTACAAAATTCTGTCCGCTTAGAAAAATGTATGTACTTAGACCATTTGCTCTCCACTCAGTACAACCAATTAGTTCATCGAAAAGCTCTGAACATAACAAAATTCCGACGAATTCATGTATTACCCTATGTTCTTGAAGAAATTCTTGTTATACATGAATATTCCAAAGGACTAACCTTTTCAAGTTTCAACTCCCTTGCAGTATATCCTGTTCGAAATTTTTTACTTCCCTCCATGGGTCATATCCAGGTCTAAAGTTCCATTTTCATGTAGAATGGTATAAATGAATAACGGTATATTATGTTTTCTGTACCAACTAGAAAATGTATTTACTAATCGTGCAGTCTCTTAGCTATGGATTATTATGTGTTGCTTAAAATGTGGAAGTTATTTGCTGATCTCTCTTAATATATCAGAAGCAAATAAGCAATATAAGTAAGATGGGAAATACGACAAGCTTTACTTTCACTTATAGTTTTGTTTTGCTTGATTGGCATCCTGTATTTAATTAGGGGAAATCTTCTATTTGCCATCGTGAGGTAGCTTATCTTGTACATGCCATAATGAACATGTCAAAACATTTTCTTTCCGTACCATCATGAATATAAAGAGGGCAAACAGCGTCACTGCTTGATGAGAAATTATATGAATGCCCCCATCTATAACTTTGGCAATGTGGGAAACAAGGGTCCACCAAGGTGTTGCAGTATATTGCATTATCATCTAATGTTGCATCATATATTTGGTAGA